>VWZG01012099.1:32542-44249 GCA_013396735.1 Grallaria varia
AAAATTAGTGTGAGCAGAAAAACTATTTATTCTTTTACTTCTATCTTGTGTGCTACACAAGAATTCTACCAGCACACTGGGAAAGATCAAGAGGGAACTTTCAGTTTTTAATTTTAAATTTAAATTTTATTATACAGATTAAATAACAATAGTTATTTTTAAGAGTAAGTTCATATGGACATAATAACACATGCTCTATAATACAGAACTACCAGAACTACTTGTGATGTATAATTGGGACTACGTTTTCATCTGCAGTCCTCTGAACAAAATTTCCAAGTTTGTCTGTCTGGCAATCCCTCTACTCTACAGAGACTATAGGGAATGTTTGAAAAGCATTTGCACATCATGGCTTGGGGAAAATCATTGAAAACAATGTACCATCAGAAATTCTTTGCCTGATGTTGNATGCTGGCAAATCTCAAAACACACTCTTGCTATTCTTGGTTGTTTTCTTCAGTTCCTTTACTTTCCCAGGCCTGGCCCAAGCACACAGGTGGTGTTTTCTGCTGCTTTCCCAGGCCTACAGTCACATTCTCTCAAGGCCGAAGACGTCCATAGCCCAGTATTCTTCCATAGTTTTTCCCTTCCAACTTCATTTAGTTCATTAAGTGTTAGATAACTAGATGTTCAATTTTGGTTCTTTTGTTTTTTTTTCTTTTAATGGGGACCTAACTGATGAGACTATCTTTGGGGACTTTATTAATTTGTTCTCATACTTCTAATCACTGTCTTGCCTTTGCTAGGCTAAGCTCATAAAATCTAGGTCGAATAAAAGCTAAGCCTTTCATATTCTTCCTGATTTGTGACTACTTACTGCACTTTTCACTCATCTTCAAAAAACAGTAAACAAAAAGGTCTTCAGAGTTCTTAGCATGGGCAGAGGACCGTAGAGCAGATTAACCTTCTGGCTGTGCAGCCCTTTCCAAATAGCTCTACCCTCAAACTCCCTCCTCACATACAACTTGGAGGTCACTCATGTCAGGGGTTAGCAATAACTGCTACACACTAATACATTTATTACTCATGCTGCAGCCATTGAAAGTGGCACATTTTGTTCCAGCAAGCCTTCCAAAAAAAAGGATGCCAGTCAGTCATTCAGACAGAGCCAGGTGTTCTCTCACTACTCAGGGTGAATAAAAATTGTTTTCAGTTTTCGTGGTATTTTAAATGCCACATGGAGTCCATGAGCAGCAGTATTTAAACTGCTTCTCTTGTCTCCTTTCAAAGTACTTCATCTGGTAGGAAAGGTGGTCTCAGTAGAGCAGGAACCACACCCTGCTTAGCACTGCAGGCAGCTGAGGATTGCTTATATTAATAAGCACATGCAAGTGTGCAATCCCACTGACTTTCACACATCTTCATAAAAGAACAGAAAAGGGCACTAGTCTCTCTCTTTAAACCTTCATTTGTGCTTATTAGTTTTTCTGTACCACATATTTTTTATGAAAACACAAGAAATTGGAAGAAGATTAAGCACTACTATCTAATGAAGGTCCTGTGCTGATGAAAAACTTCTGAGGAGAGTATGGAATCCATCAGACTTGTGACTTATTTTTGCTATTCACAGCACATTTGAAATTTCCTGAGGTTTTATGTATTCAATTCAATCTAGAATGCTTTCCCAGGTTGCTTTTCTGGGAGCCCGTAAAGACATACAATGACTACTGTATTAGCAAGTTGCTACTCTTCTACATCTCGAAAAATTAGTGTGAGCAGAAAAACTATTTATTCTTTTACTTCTATCTTGTGTGCTACACAAGAATTCTACCAGCACACTGGGAAAGATCAAGAGGGAACTTTCAGTTTTTNCTGATGTTGAAGGTCTAAAAAATGTAAAGAGGGTTAAAGCTGTAAAATTGGATGACTGAAAGAAGTAACTATAAAAGGTGTAATTGTCTGTTAAGTTTCTTCATTTAAGACATACAATAGAGTATTTCTGGTTACATCATTTCATGCACCTTCTCGGAGAATGGCAGATATTACAGATTATTTGAAATAATCGCTTCTCTTCGAAATTTAGAAAAATCCATCTCCATTACTATTTGGCTTCCTAAACTCATTTGCTTCTGTTAAAGAAAATCTAGATTGAATTGAATGGATTTTCTTGCTCAAATTAAACACATTTCCTCTATTCTCTTTGATCTGAGAACCGCTCATCTCCTGACTCTGTGCAAGGCCAGTTAGTGTCACTGTGCAGGTGTAGCAGAGACAGAAGACAATTATTTCCAAAGCTTTTAAACTACAGTATTAACCCTCATTGTTAGATGTGCTGCATGTATCATGCACAAGTAATCCTTCCCTGTACAAACTGCTCACTAATCTGCATAGGCAGAAAATCTTTCACCATTAATATGCAGCTACAGCACATCAGTTACAAAAAAGTCATAGTATAAACACTGTAAACCATAAGCATTTATGAATAATTCTTAAGGTTGAAGAATGTATATGCAAATAAGAGGAAATGCTAATTGTTCATTTTTAAAATTAAGATATTTCCTAGGATATTGATCTCCAGGCTTCAGTGCTTCTTTAATTCTACTCTTGGCATGTTACAGGCTGCAGAAACATCGCCGAATTTATTCTGAGAGGAACACAACAAAGGTTTAGACGAGACTATACTTGATGTGGGACCTTTAAAAGGTAGAAATGGCAATCCATAGAGCAACAGCATGGGTAAGATTGCAGGGCACAACACTTTGCATTTCACACTGGTTATTCTTCCCGAAATTTTAAAAATGTTGGGGCCAAAAGGTGGATTCTTACTAGATGCCCCAATATCAAAACTGAAATTTACCCATAACATAATTTACCCAGAGACTTAACATCAAGAACTACAGTTCTAAATGCTTTACTTGCCTGCTAGTTTGGGAGGCTGTTTTGCAAGACTGTTTTCTGTACATGCTTAACATGTATCTGTAAACAGTTGTGTTACATAGTTCTGCTTTCAGGTAGCTGTGGGAAGCTCACTGATTTTGTTTTCTAAGATAAAACTCTACAGCAGGTCACAGCCTTTGTCAGTCTTAGAGACAGAAGCCTCAAGTTTCTAAGTTCTGCAAACTCTTAGAATCACGGCAAGCCAAAAATGGCGCTCCTGCAGGTTGTTTCCATTAGACTGGGAGATCAGTAGGGGAAACACCTTTTGACAGAGCTCTGTTATGCCACAAAGAAGGCACAATATCCTAATTTCTGGAACATAGTAGGAATCACTATTTAGGCTAACAGAGCCCTGCTTATGCAAAACTTTGTAGCAAAGAAACTCAGCTCTTTCAGGGCTAGGTTGTCTTCTGCATCAGCTGGTATATTCCTGCAGTTGTGCTGATCTTTTCTACTCTGTGTCCACGAATGAAGCCTTTGAAAAGTAGTAAAGGCTATCCAAGCTTCTCTTCCAACTACAGTGAGCAGCAGGATGAGGGAAGTGATCCTTCCCCCGTACTTGGCACTGGTGAGGCCACACCTTGAGAACTGTGTCCAGTTCTGGGCCCCTCAGTTCAGGACAGATATGGAGGTGCTGGAGCGGGTCCAGAGAAGGTGAAGGGACTTGAGCACAAGTGTTATGAGGGATGGGGGAGCTGGGGTTGTTTAGTCTGGAGAAGAGGAGGTTCAGGGGAGACCATACTGCTCTGTACAACTACCTGACAGGAGGTTGTAGCCAGGTGGGAGTTGGTCTCTTCTCCCAGGCAACCAGCAATAGGACAAGAGGGCACAGTCTTAAACTGTGCCAGGGGAGGTTTAAGTTAGATAATAGGAAGAAATTTTTTACAGAGAGAGTAATCAGGCATTGGAATAGGCTGTCCAGGGAGGTAGTTGATTCATCGTCCCTGGCGGTTTTTAAGCTGAGACTGGACGTGGCACTTAGTGCCATGATTTAGTAAGCATGATGGTTGGATCAAAGGTTGGACTTGATTATCTTGGAGGTTTTTCCAACCTGGTTAATTCTACGATTCTATGAATATCAGTAACAGGAAATGATAAAATGACCAAAAGTTAAACTGCTACAAGTTTTTAACTTTTAACTAATACTGAGTTGAAGTCTCCTCTCAGTGTATTCAACTCAAATAAAGAATATATCTTAGTTGAGAAGACTAAGTCTGTCTTCAAAAACCAGTTATTCTTTCCAAACTGGGGAAAAATAACTTCAAAGAAACTCAAAAATTAAACAAATTGGAATGCTATTTACTTATTCTGGAGTAAAGTGCATCCACATGCATACTCTTTTAAGGGGAATATTTTTATTTATCCCCAGGTACAGGAAAAGAGCATTAAATGTCCTGATGTATAATAATTATAGTTATGGATAACAATAGAGCTGCCTCTGTTATTATGAAGCACAGTAATGGAACTTGTGGTCTTCATGATTTATGACTAAAAGCCACCAAGCATTTCAAATCCATTTGGAAACAGAATACGAATGGAGCTTTCAGACTCCTTGCACCTAGTCCTACATAAATATTGATGAAAAGCATTACTCACTCCATGATCTGTATTTCCAGTATGGCTTCTTCATCAGTCTTTGAATGCAGATATAAAGTTGTCCATCGTTTGTATGGAAATGTTCTACAACAGCATCTTATTTAAAAAACCCCAAAACCAGAAGACAAGCAAACATACATATTTAAAACAGCAGCTGAGACTAAGTAAGCATTTAAGAAAAGAAATTGCAGAAAAAAAAGCACAAACATTACCCCTTTCTTGAGATTAAAAGCAAAAATACCCCACACTGTTAATTTAACAGTTTACCTCACATATTTGCAGGAAACATTTGCAGATTAAATTGTAAGGATCAAAAGTCTTACATTAACACAGCAATTGAAATGTCTCTGTGAAGAAATTTTCTTCTGCAGGCTTCTTTTCAATTTACATTCTCACAGTGAAGAAATAACAAATTGGTCTGTAAAACAGGGCAACAGTAGATGGAAATGGTTTTAAAATGAGACCTTTAGCACCATTCCTCTTCTTGGGAGTGTGTTCAAACCATTCCAATGACTAAAGCATGGGAAGATGGTATTTTCTGATGGGTTGCTTTCCCGCATGACCTGGAGCAACTCTTTTCACCTCATCTGTGCCTCTGTTTCCCACCACACAGAGAGCACAGAATGAACTAAAAGTTAGTTATGGGAGCTGAGCTGAGACACTGAGTGGAAAATATTCCTTCAACAAAAATTACAGCAGTTAAATACTCTGGTCTACGCCTTTTCTTAGTGTAGTCCCTGTCACTTTTAATATTTTAAAAAATAAATGGTCCAAAGACTGATTTTTCTGATAAAATGAGGCACCTTGCAAGTACTGTTATACAAAGACATTTATTATTTTCATCCTAAATCTGTTCCAGCAGTAACACTGATTTCCTCCTTAGAACATTACAGGTTTAAAGTCAGACCTAAGCCTAGAAGGATGTATGAGTCAGTTCCTTCCTACACCTCCAGTAGCACCTACTGCTGGTAATTTATTGTAAATTAACAACTGCAAAACGCAATATTTTCCGAAACAGCATCTCTGGTCACCTAAATACATATTACATCACTTATTTGTTCTTTAGAGAGTAATTTTCCCCACAGTGCTGTCTTTTTTACTGGTACCTAGAAAGCTATTGATAACACACCAGTGTTTTGGTCACTGGTGAGAAGTGCTGGCACAGCATCTAGGCCGTTCCTCCAACATTCCACCACCACCAGTAGGATGTGGTGGGAAAAATCCTGTGAGGCAAAATAACCAGGACAGCTGGCCCAAATTGGCCAAAGGGATATTCCATACCATATGACAACTGCTAGGATGTAAAAGCTCAGGAAGCAGGAAGTGAAGGCATTTGCGGTTTACAAGGTACATCTTCCATAGCAACCACTACCCATGCTGAATGCCTGTTTCCAGGTGGAAGTCACCAGACATTGCCTGCTAATGGTAAGTAGGAAATAAAATATTTTGGTGGATTGTTGGGTTCTTTACATTTCTTTTGGTGGCATGGATGTGACTGTCCCTGCTGCTTTTATAAACTGGCTTCACCTTGACCTAAAAGGATTTTTTTGTCTTATTTTGTCACTCCTGCTCCTGCTGAGGCCAGTGGTGACAGAGGGACTTGGTGGGCACCTGGTGTTCATCCAAGGGCAACCCACAATTGTTCTTCCTGGCATCTGACTTGAAGCATGAGGAACCTGGGCAAAGGATAATAACTGGGAGAGGTAACTGGCAAAACAAGGACTGAAAAATGTCAGAGAGTAAAATGATTGTGGGGAATTTCAGTTGCAAGTGTGGTAAAGGGATCGTGTGTAAATTGTCCACTTCTGTTCAGTGTTCTGATGATGTTATTTTGATTTTGATGCAGAGAATTCTTTTTTGTAGATGTGAGTGAAGATTGTGTGATGAATGTGAATTTCAATGATAATTTTTAAATATATGATTCACAGAGGCGAGGGATGAAATTTACTGGGGCTTTGTGGCAAGGTTTTGGTAGTGAGGGAACTACAGAAGCAGTTTCTGTGAGAAACTGACACAAGCTTCCCCCATGTCTGATGAAGCCAATGACAGACGGCTCCAAGACAGACCCACCCCTGACCATGTCTGAACCTACCAGTGATGGTACTAGCACCTCTGGGATAACATGGTTAAGATTTTAAAAAAGGTCATTGCACAGAAGCAGTTGCAGTTGCAGAAGTGAGGTGTGGGAATATGTAAGAGGCAGCCCTGCAGACACCAAGGACAGGGAGGAAGGGACAGGGAGGAGATGCTCCAGACACTGAAGCAGATATTTCCCTGCAGCCTGTGGTGAAGAGCTTGGTGAAAAAGACTGTCTACAGGATTCACCATCACCCTAGACACATTGAAGGAGAACAGTTAGAGTTTGATTGTCCTTAAGAATAGTGTGTGCTTGTGATCTGAGAAATGGAAGAGATGCTCCAAATTTTCAGGTATCAGTTGCTTAGCTCTAACACAACAAGGTCAAACATTCTGTGACATTAAACTTCACCTACACACATGTGCAAAGATATTTTCATTAGCATGACTTCTGCAACAGCATGTGTGTGACATATGGCTGTGTCAATAAACAGGATTTTTATCTCCACTCCAGGAATGAGTCAGCATAATTTACATACTTTGTCCAGCAGGAAAATCATGTGGAAACCAGCACTTTGTACAGCTTACGTGCATGACAGTGAGCACACAGACTGCTGGAGAAGTAAGTAGCTTTGAGAATACCTGCTAAACAGAGTTCATTACTATACCAGATTGCCTTGCTCCATCAAGACTTCTCCCACAAAAGAGTACCAGCTGGAAAAATTGTAACAATCCATACAAGAGTAACTTTGAATTAAGTAAAAGATGGAAACTCCTTGTATGAAACATGCCAGAGACCTCCTTTCTCAAACTGAGCCACTGCTAAAGGAGGGCTGCTCTGCTCCAGCACTCAGTCTGGGTGATGTCATATAGGAGCTGCCTCCCCCCAGCCTCCCTCCCCTGTCAGTCACCTACATGGCAACCATAAAAACCAGAGGAATTGCCCCAGTCTGTGTCCAGCTGGAAAGTCTGAGACAATATCCAGACAAGCACAGATGTTTTAAAGTATGCAAATACCAAAGCATCCACATTGTTAGGCATCCTAATAACGCCTATCACTAAAGAGTTCCCAGAACAAACCTCTCTGCATCTGCTCCATCATAGTAGAATAAAGCAAGTCAGGGCCGCAGATCTGCCCCTCAATACAGGCACAGTTTGTTTTCCGTGTGCACATTGTGATTTTTCTTTAGGTGAGCAAAACTGACAGTTGCAGTGATGAATAACGACTTTTCCTGCTTAAATCTCTCTGTCAAACATAGGCCCTCACAGGGGCAGAGGCTATAATGTCAGTTTAACAAAAGTTGACTGATGTATTAATGAGAGAGCCTTAAGAGCAAAATTAGATCTGCTGTTCAGCAAGGGTTGATGGTATCTCCCTATTTGTGTTAGGTGTGCACTGGTTGGCAACCAGGACATTTGGCAGAAGACTGTCGAGGATAAATGCTAACCCTTCCCTCCTGAACACAGCAGCTCTGATTTACAAGTGCTACAATAAGCAAAACAACTCAGCCTTTGGCTGACAATTAGTAAACATTTTTGGCTAGTTGCCCCCTGCAATGCATATGTTAAGCAGAAAGCTTTACGAATTAATGGGAGACTGTCTGACTGAGTGCCACTGCTACATCTGTTAACAGCGCATTTGGCTGGTGTCCCCTTGTTACTTTTCTGTAATTTCAACAAAGAAAACACAGATCCTTTGGGCAAATGAAGGAGAGGTGCAAATTACAGTCACACCTCCTGTCTCATTGCAATATCACTTCTTGTCTCCAAAAACAACAGATTTGCTTGCCTATTTCTGGCTGGTAGCCACAGTTCACACTTGAAAAAGGGATTCAGTCACAACACATTATCATTAAGTGTCATGCTATACTGTAAGAGACAAGCTTCTACATAGGAGTCAAAAAAGGAAGGACCTCAGTGTTCTTCTGGATGTGGTGCTTTGAAAAGGTTTCTTTTGAAAACGCCCACTCCCTCACTGCAGAGCCTGTGAGCAGCTATGGAGGAGAGACTGCATTCCTACACGTGGTGATCAAGTATCTTTGACAGCTGATTGTAGGTTTTGCTCTAATCCAGGGACAGAAGCTACTGTTTGCAGTTTACTGTTTATGAGAAGCAATTTCTGATAAATCGACTCTCCTGAGCAGAGAAAATAAGAAAAATCACAGCAAAAAAATGAGCACCTGAACATAAGAGGTCATGTCAAGGAAGAGTTCACGAAACACTCACAATATCCCTCCATACAGCATTTTTCCTTGAGTAAAACACAGGAACAGGCATCCTGAAAGTCCAAGGACAGTTCCTGGAAAACTGTAGTGGAATATGAGATCAGTACCTTTCAGCAATAGTTCCCTTGTCAGCAGCAAAGACTACCATTAAAACAAATGTTTTGTTTGAACCAGTGTCTTGTCCAAAGTATGTCCATTGAACAAAAAGATGAAGAAAATTCTTGGATTTTCGTTCTCAAAAGCAAATCTTTCGGCAATGTTAAACAACTAAGATGTTTGCTTGCTAGTTACCAGTGAGTGCAGCCATACAGAAGATGTCCTGAAATGAAATAGGAAGTAAAAGTCATACTCACGATTCATCAGGAGAGGACTTTCAGGCACTTAGTCTCCTGTGCTCATTAATTCCTAAACACACCCTGGTTAAGTGGTTTGGAATGTAAACTGCTGTGATCAGAAGAGGAATGCAAGCTCTAGAACCATGATCCTTTTCAGTGGTACTGATCATCTGTCTGATCAGTATTTGTCTTGAAAGAAAAAGCCTCCCAAATTAAAACACAATTAATTTTGAAGTAATTAGCTATAGTATCTTTCTCTTGCATATCATGAAGTGCTTGTACAGACCTCAAATAAGTGATATTGCTTTCCCCATCTTGGTGAGAATAAGTAACTCCTTCCAAAAACTGGAACCTATATAAAATGCTCTGGTTTACAGCATAATAAATTTGCTCTGTATTTTACAAATAGCAAAATACTTACATATTGTATTACCACTTTCAAGGATAATCCATATTTTAATTTAGATTGTGCTTCCTGTAGATATATTTGTTATGTACAGCAAGCAGATACAAATAAACAAGTATAGACTGAGTGAGCAGGCAACTTCTATTCTTTATGCATCATATTCCAAATGTTTCCTTAATGAGGACAAACCACTACTTGCTGAGACTGCAGTCCTTTTTAAAATATAAATATTTCCAGAGCTTATAAAACCCACACCTTTTAAATTTTTAAACATTTAGCTATTACAACTGTCATAATTTCAAGGCAAAAATAGTGATGAATTAAACCACATTTCTGTGTGTGTGCAATGATTAAGCATACACATAGTTTTATAACAAAGACACCTTTTAAAAGCCATCAAGTAAATCACATACTAACCTCCAGTTTTTATATAAACTATTATGAATTTTAGTCCAGACATCAGAAGTTATTAGTTTTGTGAAGTCCTCTGTATTTTCTCAGTATTCTTCAGTCTCAGATAACATGAGATATTTTCTTCAAGATCATTCCATATGTGTTGTCTGTCTTTCCTATTGAAATTACTTTAAGTATTACGTCAACAAAAATGTAAACGAAAGCTTAACTGTGCAAATGCATATCTCACAAAATTTAAAATACTATGCTTTAAAGAACTTTCATATTGATAAGTTTTAACACAAATTCTCCATCAAGACAAGTATTTTAGAATTTTAAATTCTTTGACCAGAAGTCAGGTTAGGAAGACTACAGTAACTGCCTTATTAAAAAAACTGCACCAAAACCAAAAGAAAAACAAAACAAACCCCAAACTACGTATGTTTCAAACAAATGCATAAATTTTGCTGATTTGTAAGTTCATAGAATCACAGAACATCCTGAGCTGGAAGGGATCCCCAAGGTTAACTTGAGTGCAACTCTTGGCCCTGCACAGGACAATGCCATGAGTCACACCATGTGCCTGAAAGCATTATCTAAACATTTCTGTAACTGAGGCATGTTCAGTGCTGTGACCACTGCCCTGGGGAGCCTGTTCCAGCGCTCAACCATCCTCTGGGTGAAGAACCTTTTTCCAATATTCAACATAAACCTCCCCTGACACAACTTCAGAACATTCCCTCAGGTCCTGTCACCAGTCACCACAGAGAAGAGATCAGTGCCTGCCCCTCCTCTTCAGCTCATGAGGTTGTTGAAGACTGCAATGAGGTCTCCCCTAAGTCTCCTCTTCTCCAGGGGGAACACACCAAGTGCTCTCAGCTGCTCCTCATATGGCTTCCCCTCAAAGCCCTTCGCCATCTTCATTGTTCTCCTTTGGGCGCTCTATAATAGCTTTATATTTTTCTTACATTGTGTGCCCAAAACTGCACAGAACACCTCTACCAGTGCAAAGCAGAGCAGGACAAAGCCCTTCCTCAATCAGCTGGTGATGCTTTGCCTCAGGACATGGTTGACCCTCCTGGCTGCCAGGACTCAGATTCAACTTACTGTCAACCATGACTTCCAGGTCCCCTTCCATCATGCTGCACTCTAGTGTCTTATTCCCCCGTCTGTACATACACCTATCCCAAATGCAGAATCTGGCATTTCCCATTCTTAAACGTCATATGGTTGGTGAGTGCTCAGCCATCTGATTTGTTGAGGTGACTCTGCAGGTGTAGTGTGTTGACCCTGGCCGGATTCCACGGGCTCATTAAATCCCTTTCTGCAACTAGGCAGAAAGGAGAGGGGTCATCCACTCACCGCCCTCACAGGCAAAAAACAGACTCAAAGTGAGATAATACCTAAATTTATTAATAACAGGATAAAAGCTAAGCTAAAGAGTGAGGAAAAAACCAGTCTTAAAACACACACCACACACACACACTTTCCCCCACCCCTCCTCTCCATGGTGGGTTGTAGTTGGTTGCAGTTGCTGCCACTTGCGATGCGAATTCCCCCACCCCTCGGTGTCACTCCTCCATGGGGTGCAGTAAAGGTTGAGTCCCTGCACCCCAATGAGACCCCATGGGTTGCAAGGGGACATTCTGCTTCACCACGGTTTAGAGGGGACCACAACTGAGTCCATCCCCTTCTCCATGGGGTCCCTCCCACAGGAGACAGTCTTTAACAGACTCCTCCAGTGTGAATCCACCCCTCGGGCAGCAGCTCTTCCATATCTGCTGTCCCGAGGGCCACAG
>VWZG01012099.1:44270-59939 GCA_013396735.1 Grallaria varia
CTCTCTGGAATTTCTCCTGTGCAACAACCTTCCAATTCTTAAATATGTTATCACAGAGGTGTTACTGTGATCTCTAATTGGTTCGGCCCTGGTCAGGAGCTGGATGTCCCTCCTGGGGCCAAGTGTCATTGGCTCCTATGGGACAGGAGAAGCTTCTACCAGCTTGTAAGGGAAACCACCTCTGCAGCCTCCACCCACCACCAAAAAAAAAAAAAAATTCAGCTACAGAAACCTAGGACAGCAGGGCTTCCTGGCCTTCAAGAGAGTCAACAGCTCCTCCCAATTTAGTGATAAATTTACTTAATATCCCTTCGAGTCCTGCATCCAAGTGATTTATGAGGATGTTGAAGAGAACTGGGCCTAAAATGAAGTCCTGCAGAACCCCACTAGTGACTGGTTGCCAGCCTGATGGCTTGAGATTCCTTTCCCAGACAGGTGTAAAAATGAAAGTGTTAAAAGAATCAAAGATGTAACAACCCCAGCTCTTTTAAAATACTTGAAGAGCTTGAAGACTTCTCAACTTGGATGTTCTTTTACTTTTTCAAAAGAAGCTGGCAGCTAAACTAAACCTAAATAGCTAAGGAAGTTATCATGGATTCATACAATATGGTATTTCAGAGATAACTCAATATGAAGCAAACTATAGAACTTCAAGGTAAGACTTGCATGTTGCTTGTCTGAATAACCTGCAAGGTAAACTCAGTTTCCTACATGTATCTTCTTGCAGTTAGCTGCTGCATAGGTTCATGAACAGTAAATAAGTTCTCCTGTTTTCTGAATGCATACTAAAACCAGAGGTCAGGAGACTAGAACTGAACCATGGCCTTCTATTGCTCTGTTTTCCAATTCTGCAGGAAGTTAGAAAAAAACATTAACTGGTGCTTATGTTTGTATCTTTCCAGCTGAAAAACAGCCGTATCTATCACTCCACAAAAGTTTCGTATGCAAATGTTTTTCTGTACACCGAAGGGAAAAACAAGATGATGCAGAAGAGCTGTTTAGGTGGCCTGGAGGGCATTTAGGACCTTTTTTTTGTCAAAGCCATGCATACTCCAGGTGTTCAGATGATAAAAACCTAGGAAATTCACTCAGGTCAATCTGTTTGCTGTTTTTTTGTTTTCACACACACCAAATTGGATTATACAGTAAGACCCCATCAGGTCAACAAAAAATTAAAAGCATACATTTATCTCATTTGTTTCAGTGGACTCGCCAGTTGCCAAAAGTACTCTCTGAAGTAAACTACTCTGGAGACTCAGTGGTTTCTAAAGAGAAGCTTAATGCACACAAAGCCTTGATGATCTCCACTGGAACTCAGAGTATATAACAGCTGCAAGCAACTGCTCTAGCCAATTACTCCCAGCAACAAAAAAGGATAAACAATCACTAGAGCAAGAAAGCTCTCTGCCAGTGAAATATTAATGCACTTTTAGGCAGCTGCTGTTTGCCCTGAATATTGGTTCAAGTTTTCTCAAAAGTAAAATTCCTACTGTTAGTTGCTGTTCTTCTACTTGGTTTTACAGATTAATAAAAAAGGTAGCATGGTTTCAGGAAACCTTCTGCACTTCTTTTTTTTCAGTCAAAGTTAATTATAGAAAAGAGCTTTATGTTTTTCCTGTTTCAGGGATGATCTAAGAATGACTACTCTTGTATAACACCACTTCTTCATGGAAATATTTTACAGCACACTATAATTATGGTTAAAGTTTATATTCTCTTGTTTCCTATAGAAGTGTGATCATAACTATAACTTCTTAGGAATTGCCCTTCACCAAGCTTTTGAGCACATTTTCCATAACACTCCAGTGTGCCTCATGGCAGATTAATGCAGCTGCTTTAGTGATTCTTCAACGCTCACGTGCTCTCTGCCAGTCACTGATTAGGCATTTCAAATCAGAGGCATCCAGCATCACGCAAACTGGTATTTTAGCAGCATAATCCATAAAAAAATAGCATACAATTATGCACAAAATCATACATTATTGTATGTCTCCAGCTAAGAAAATACAGGGGTGTAGACCAGTAGTGAAGCACATATGAAGTCACTGTAGACAGGCCCTTGTTTATAGACTAGACAGAGTAGCTGAAGCAAATTTAAGGTCTTATTTTTAGATTTTTCATGAGACTTCAATGAATCAGTTCTAACATTAAAAGATTTTTAAGTAGGAATTATTCACACCAGTGGAAGAAAGACCTTCAAAAGCGTCTTCTTTCTGGTCAGCATTTCATAGAATCATATGGCTTAGGTTGTAAGACACCTTAAAGCTCATCTAGTTCCAACCTCCCACTATGGACCAGGGACACCTTTCACTGGACCAGGATGTTCACAGTTCCATCCAACCTGGTCTGGAACACTTCCAGGGGTGCAGCATTCACAATTTCTCTGGGCAACCTGTTCCATACCCTGTCTCATACCCTCATAGTAAAGAACTTCCTCCCAATATCTCATCTAAACCTACTCCCTTTCAGTTTGAAGCAGTTTCCCCTTGTTCTGTCATTACATGCTCTTGTAAAAAGTCTCTCTCCATCTTTCTTGTAGGCTCCCTTCAGGTACTGGAAGGCTGCAATCAGGTCACCCTGAAGACTACTCTTCTCCAGGTTGAACAAACCCAATTCTCTTAGTCTTTCAGCATAGGAGAGGCGTTCCATTCCTCTGATCATCTCCATGGCCTCCTCTGGACTTGCTTCAACAGGTCAATGTTCTTTGTTTCCTGAGGACCTCTGAGCTGGATACAGTACTCCAGGTGGGACACACCAGAGCAGAATGGAGGGGCTGAATCCCCTCCCTTGACCTGATTTTATGCAGCCCACAACACAGCATCTGCAAGTGCATGTTGCCACTTCGTGTCCAGCGTCTCATCCACCAGCATCACCAAGTTCTTCTCAGCAGGACTGCTCTCAATCTGTTCATCCCCCAGCCTGTATGGATACCAGGGTTGCCCTGGATTAGGTACAGCACCTTCCACTTGGTTTGTTAAACCTCATGAGGTTCCAGGGGCCCGCTTCTCAAGGTCCCTCTGGATGGCATCTCATCCTTCATTTGTGTCAATCACACCACTCAGCTTGGCGTCATCTGCAATCCTCTGAGGGCGCACTTGGGTCACTTCATCCATGTCATTAATGAATATATTAAATAACACTGGTCGGGGCTGCCGCAAGAGAGGAGCCCTGAAGAGGACTCTCTGAAACAATACCTCAGCCTTGGCCATATTGACTACCATCAATGGTCCGCTCTGGCCTCCAGTCGGGAGGCATGGAGACACACCATCCATAACGCTGCTGATTCCTTTGAGAATGCACACAGAATCAGTCTCAAGGAGAAGAGAAGACAATGCAGAAAGAACCGTGCCTCACCAACACCACCTATGGAGACTTTCTGCTGTGCCTTTGGCAACCGGTCTTGCCCATCTCGCATCGGCCTCTTTAGCCATCAGTGCGCTTGCAGCAAGCGTGGGCAGAGCCCTTCCCAAATCTTTGTTCGCGAAGCCTAGCCATGATGATGAAATAACACTGGTCCCAGTATGGACCACTGAGGGACAGCACTTGTCACTGATGCCCATCTGGACTCTGAGCTGTTGACCACTACTCTCTGGATGTGACTGTCCAACCACTTTCTTATCCCTCTATTATTATCTGAGTATCAGAGCATCATGGCTGATCAGTGCTACCCCTCTGAAGCCTGAAAGTCATCTTTTCTTGATCAGGAAGAGAAGGCATCTGGCTTTCTGAGAACAAAGATTCCCAAAAAACCATGTGTTTTCATGCATCATTTCCATGAATGGGTAGGCCTCTAGATGCTTTTACCAACCTGCCTGTTTCATTTGATAGGCCCGTTTTCTAGTTAATCTGTAATAAACAATTCTGTTTGGAATTGCATGTATCTGGATAAAAATTTCATTTTCTTAACCTCTTTGTCACTTTTCTTCTCCCTCCTGCTGGTTTTTCACAGAACATTTGCTTCAGTGTTTCCAGTCTACAGAATTTTGCATCAAATTCAACTGATTGTCTCAGGTGATTATCTAGCTCAGCATATAACATCTCTTGGTATGCACAAAAGTACTGTTTTGACACCACAGAAGTGAAAGGCTCATTTCATCTTTGATCTTGCAAGTCCAACAAAACTGCATATAGATGTACCTGCCAACGGTACAGCAGAAATCAGTGTGAAGCCTGGTTTTCCTCTCCACAGTGACAATCTGCAATAAAGAATTTATATAATAGAGATCAAAATAAATGGTTTGTTTTTGTTATTTTCCTGCAGTAGACAGGGTCAAAACATTTTTTTCCCTTGACTATGCCAGGAAATAGGGAATCTTCTTACCTTTATTGAACCAATTGATAAACATTCTTACTGAAGGGCAATGAATTATTGGTATTTTCACACACCTAATGCAAAACAAATGCATTTCCCCTAGTTCTAGCATCTTGGGGAAAGAGAATGCATTTTCATAGATACAAGTGTTTAAAGACTAGTTCAAACTTAAGGATTTTTCTATATACTACTTTTCTCATGAAAATCAGCTTCATGATTTCACAATTGTCTCTATGTCTCATTAACCGCTTAGAAAAATGTTGAATATCAAGAGGCTAGAACACCACACAGGTTAATAGTTTCATTAATCAGAGATTTAACCCTAACACTTCAGATACAATTCCTAGGGCCTTTACTGAAACACATTTACAAGCCCTACTTTCAGGAAAAATAATAACATAGCAGCTTTCAAAAATTCCAATGTATTTACAAACTCACTTTAAAGTGTAGAATGTAAGAACAGCTACAGAAAAAAGGGTTAAGATCACAGGAAAAAATTCACCATTATTAGGATTATTTCAATTCTAGAAAAAGTAATGCAATTGTAGAAGAAATAGACCAGTGGAGTCACACCCTTCCACCCCTGAGAAAAACGCAGTGACAAGAGACAAAGCAACTCTGACCCCCTTGCTATCAGGCAGAAGGAGAGGACCTAAAACATGGGAGGAATGGAAACAGATCCCTGCTCGGGGCATCAGAAGAATCCCCTCCCTGCCTCCCTGGCCTTCCCAGGTGCCTTTTGGAAGTAGATATGAGGCTCTGGAACTCCAGGGTCAGGAAAATTATAGTGAACGTCTATCTGGGGAGTTGCCTACAGCAAGTCAGTCAACATGATGTATCACAACTGCAGGTGTTAAGAAAGAAAGAAGAGTAGCTGTAGTAGGTGACTCCCTTCTCAGGGGAACTGAGGGTATCATTTGCCAACTGGACCCACCCCACAGAGAAATCCGTTGCCTTCTTGGGGCCTAGATAAGAGAGAAGACTCCCTGGACTAATTCACCTGATTATTATCCATTTCTGATTGTCCTGGTTGGCAGCGAAGAGGTTGATAAGAGAAGGGCAATCAAAAAGGACTTCCAGATAATGCAACAACAGGTTGAAGAGACACAGGTGGTGTCCTCAGTCCCTCCAGCGAAGGATACTAAAAGGAACAGGAGAACTCACGATCAACATGTGGCTTGGAGACTGGCATCATTGGTGGAATTTTGGCTCTTTGATCATGAGGTTGTTTATTCAGGACCAGGCCTGATGGAGATAGATGGGTTTGCCTGTGTAAAAGGGAAAAAGTGATTCCAGCCTGTGAGTTGGCCAGGCTGACTGAGAGGGCTTTAAACTATGTTGGAGGTGGGAAGGGGTTAAGACCAGGCTTGCCAGAAATGAGCCTGGGGGCACAGCATGCCAGCGTTAGGGGTGCAATCGACAGCCCAGCTGAAGTGCATCTACACCAATGCACATGTTATGTATTACAAACAGGAGGAGCTGGAAACCATGGTGCAGCAAGAAAGTTATGACATAGTTGCCATCATGGAAACACCCAAGACTGGAGTGATGCAATGATGGTCATAAGCTCCTCAGAAGCAACAGGTGAGGAAGGGTGTCTCTGTAAATTAGGTAGTGTTTTGACTGTAGAGCTCAAGAACTGCGATGATAAGGTTGAGCACCTGTGAAGAAGGATCAGAGAAAAGGCTAACCAGGCAGACATCCTGGTGGGAGTCTGTTATAGAGCATCCAGCCAGGAATGAAGAGGCAGATTTAGCATTCTATAAGCAGCTGGCTGATATTTCACAATCATCAGCCTTTGTTCTTGTGGGAAACTTTAACTTGGTGGATGTCTTCTGGAAACTCAACACAATGGTGAGGAGGCAGACTAGAGGTTTTCTGGAGTTTGTGGAAGATAACTTCCTGACACAGCTGGTAAGTGAACCTGCTAGGGGTGGTGCCCTGCTAGACCTGCTCTTTACAAACAGAAAAGGGATAGTGGGAGATGTGGTGATCATGGGCTGTCTTGAACACAGCAGCCATGAAATGATAAGAGTTTTTGATTCTTGATGAAGCAAGGAAGGGAGTCGGCCAACAAAGCCTCTACCTTGGACTTCAGGAGGGCAGACTTTAGCCTATTTGGGACACTGTTTCCGAATGTCCCTTAGGAACCAGTCCTTAGTAACAAATGGGTACAGGAGTTCTGGACATACTCTAAGAAGGAAATCTTAAAGGTGCAGAAGTGGGCCATCCCTATGTGCCAAAAGACAAGCCATTAGGAAAGAATGGTCTGGCTGAGCAAGGAGCTTTCACTGGAATGCTCAAGAAGAGTACAGAGATATTGTTAGGTCATGTAGACAGAAAATTTAGAAAGATAAAGCTCAGCTAGAACTCAATCTAGCCACTGCTGTGAAAGATTATAAAAAGTGTTTTTAAAAATACATTAACAACAAATGGAGGGACAAGGAAAATCTCCACCCCTTACTGGACACGGTGGGGAACAATGCCACCACGGATGAGGAAAAGGCTGAGATATTCAACACCTTCATCTCAAGCCTTTAACAGCAAGAACGGGTATTCTCAGGGCAACTAGATCCTGATCTGGCAGACAGCAGCAGGGAATAGAAGAGCCCCCCGGTAATCCAGAAGGAAGCAGTTAGTGACTTGCTGAGCCACTTAAATGCTCACAACTCTATGTGACCAGATGAGATTCCCTGAGTACTGAGAGAGCTGGTGGAACAGCTCCCCCTGCTGCTCCCCATCATCTATCATCAGTCTGGGCTCCCTGGAGAGGACCCAGATGAACGGAAGTTGGCCGATGCGATGCCCATCCACAAGAAGGGCTGGAAGGTGGATCCAGGAAACTACAGGCCTGTCAGCTTGACCTCAGCGCTGTGAAAGGTTTTAGAGAAGATCATGTTGAGAACCATCATGCAGCACATACAGTGCAACCAGGAGATCATGTCCAGCCAGCACAGGTTTAGAAAAGGCAACCTGATCTCCTTCTATGACCAGGTGACTCACCCAGAGGATAAGGGAAAGGCTGTGGATGTTGTCTACGTTGACGTCAGTACAGCCTTTGATACTGTTTCCCACAGCGTTCTCCTGGAGAAACTGGCTGCTTATGGCTTACACAGCAACACTCTTTGCTGGGTTAAGAACTGGCTGGATGGTTGGGCCCAGAGAGTGATGGTAAGTGGTGCTGCATCCAGTTGGCAACTTGTCACTAATGGGGTTCTCCAGAGCTCAGTATTGGGCCCAGTCCTGTTTAGTGTCTTTACTGATGATATGGACGAGGCGACTGAATGCTTCTAGAGTCACTTTGCAGATGACACCAAGCTGGGAAGGAGTGTTGATCTGATGGAAGTCAGGATGACTTTTCAGAGGAATCTGGGCCAACAATAGAGGCCAATTGTTTGATGTTCAGTAAGGCAAAGTGCTCCATCCTGCACTCAGGTCACAACAACCCCAGGCAGCACTANCATCCTGCACTCAGGTCACAACACCCCCAGGCAGCACTATAGGCTGCGGACAGAGTGGCTGGAAAGCTGCCTAGTGGAAAATGACCTGGTTAATACCTGGCTCTATACAAGCCAGACATGTGGCCAAGAAGGCCAATGGCATTTTGGCTTGTATCAGTAGTAGTGCGGCCAGCAGGATGAGGACGGTGATTCTTTTCCTGTATTCAGCAGTGGGGAGGCCACACCTTGAGTACTGCGTTGAATTTTGGGCCACTCACAACAAAAAAGACACTGAGGTGCTGGAGCTTGTCCAGGGAAGGGTAATGAAGCTGGTGAAGGGTCTAGAGTACAAATTGTATAAGAAGCAGCTGAAGGACCTGGAGTCATTTAGTCTGGAGAAAAGGAGCCTCAGATGGTTGTAGAGAGGTGGGAATAGGTCTCTTCTCACAGGCAGCTAGTGAGAGGACAAGTGAAAACAGTCTCAAGATGTGTCAGAGGTTCAGGCTGAGCGTTAGGAAGAGTTTCCTCACTGAAAGGGTTGTCAAGCATTGGACTGGGCTGCCCAGGTAGACGGCGGAGTCATCTCTGGAAGCATTCAAAAAATGACTCCATGCCATAGTCTAGTGGATATGGTAGTGTTTAGTCAAAAGTTGGGATTTGATGGTCTTGGAGGTCTTTTCCAATCTTAATGACTCTATGTTTGATATTTAGAACCACCTGGGTTTTAGGTGCTACATTCCTCCCAGATCTTCCTTTCACTTACTGGAGTAGTGAAAAGATAGTGATTAATTGCACAGAAGAAAAAAGATTACACTGAAGATGTAAACAGTACAATTTTTTCTTACATGTAAAGACTTCTGCTGGCAGGGAATGGAGATGAGCTTCCAATTGCTAAAGAAGTGTCTTTCTATGCTCCTCAGTCAACGAGGTGGCTGGATCTTCTTTCCTGAGGTGTTCTCCATGCTAGCACTTTGAACAGATGCATCTTGTCAACTGCACCCATATACCTTGCAGCAACAGAAAAAGTATAGGAAAAAAATTAGTATTACATGTCAGGCTAACTCTCATTCCCCCTTAAAGCTTAACCCCATCAACTGTTCCCTCGTATTTGGGGAGTTCTACTTTTATTTCTTTCATAACTTGAACTTACATCAATAACACATGCAATAGGTCACTACTGTAATTATAGGACAGAATTAAGAATATGGCCTCGTTTGAGTTGAATGCTGCATTTCAGACTACAGAGTAGGAAAGAGCACAGCCTTGGTGAAACATGCTTAGCTTGCATGACCATGTTAGCAGCCAAAAGGAGACCAAAACATACCAGTGTCCCAAATGAAATGACACTCTCATATACTTCTGCTTCCCTCTTCTGCAGAAAATGAAAATGTTAACAGACTATACTGATATAGTAACATTAATATATCTCGACACAAGGCGATGCTCTTTTCATAAATCATTAGGCACAAAACATCAGGATAAAGCTGGAAGCAACAATACATAGCAGCTGAGAGATGAAACAAAAAAAATCCTCCCCCAAATTTGCTTTGCTTCATTTCCTAAAATCTGATTCTTAAGAGGGCTGATGGAGCTCAGCTGGTGAACAGCTGCCTAGATTAAGAAAGAGAAGTCCAGATCCTGTAGGGTTTGCCAATATCCAAAAACCAGCAGGAACATGAAGAAAAATGCAGCTACATTTGCAAAGCTCTGGTGTGCAAATAGGTCCACTTAGGTCAAGAAGAGCATATCAACATATCTGATGTGAAATTCACACTAAATGCCTCCAACAGACTCTGTCTCCTCTCATCCACAACCAAGCTGAGCTGTTTTAAGAAACTGAAGTACATTCCATCTGGCCAAATAGGCTCCTATAACTGAGTGCAGAATTGCTCACTTCATCCCATTTTTTCTGTCAGTTTGGTAACTTCCACTGCATTGAGTATGCATTCTTTGAGAAACACTAAAGAAGTCCAAAGCAATTTCCATATGTTTTGGTGGCTACGCGAAACAACATTATATTAGGAACAGAGCCAGAGCCTGACACCTCTTACTCCCCATGTGTCGACACTTGGAGAAGACTGCTTTGCCCAAAATAAAACAAAACCTCAATGAGCTTTCAGTTCAAAAACCTGCTGGTACATGTTACTGGGACTACTGCTGGATTCTAGTTCTTCAACTAACTTTGATTTTGCAAGTTTACCCAACTCTCCAAAATCCCTTCTGAATACTTGACCAAGGGCAGACTAACTAGATTATGAGGTTGATTTCTAAACAGGGTATATGGAAAAAGCTAGCAATCAGAGCTTGAGGAGAAATACATGGTGACATGTCACAATGCTGCCCTATTACTGAAGGACCTTCCATGTTTGGAAACCATCTCTGGAGCAGCAGCAAATATGGTCACATAATGCTTTCCCGAGACTCTCTGAAACCATATACCACATATCCCCCAGATGAGACCTTGTAAGGCTTGTTTAGAGTTCAGAGTTTATAAAAGCAAAAGATGAAGAAGCAGACAATGCTAAAACATGATCAGAGCTTTAGCACATTGAAATAAAACAAAAAACATTCCCAGGTGGTACATTTCACAAAACTGATCTTTATCAATGGAAGTAATTATCTGCTAGTACTGAGGCAAGAGGTGAAAGAAATTATTTGTAGTAACATCTTCAGGCATTCCACAAGGTATTTTTTTCACTTTCCAAGAAAAACGAGTTTGCCTTTAAGTGCTTGACATGGACCAATTTCTTCATTGTACTATGGAAACTATTCTCTTGAGTCATTGCTAAGGCAAAATGTCTGTTTGGAACAGAGTACAAAGTAAGTTATTTTGATCCATTTAAGATCCCTTTAAGTTCCATCATGAATAAGGAGATTTGGTCATCACTCTCTTGCAGCTCTTCACTTTCTAGGTGAAAGCTAAAGAATTTTATTTTGAATAGAAGGTTAGAACAATGGCTTTCAAAGTCTTCTCCAAGATTTACCACGAAGTTCTCAAGAAATTTACAACACTTCACTGTGGCACTTCAACCAACTAAAGACAAAGTCCACTTTTAACTTATTAGTATTTTATTGGAAGTTCACTTCTGAATTTTTGGTTCTAATTTGTGTTTCATATAAGTTTCAAAGAAGCACACTATCAACTAACAGAACGGCTGAAACTTTGGTATCATGATTCAAAAGCTCTTTTTCAGGCTTCTGCTGCCTCTGCTTATAGTTTTTTCACATTCTCTTTAGCTTTGCTTTTGCTTTTCTGGAGAAGCTATCTTGGCAGCAGGAAATTAAATACCTATTTTCCTAGAGTAAACCAGAACAAGCCCAAGGACTAAAGAGGGTAGTCCTTCAAACAAGAGAAATCTTTATGAGCTTCAAACATAACGTAAATTTTCAACAACTTTGTTGACTTTCTCTTTCGGTCCAGACATGACCCTTTTGGGATTCCCTCCTCACTTGCCCCTGTTGTTCTGAGAGACTGCTACATATGATCCTAAGGCGTTAACTTCATGGTTATGGCAAATATTATTATTTAAAATGTGGAAGACCCTGTTTTCAATAAGGACAGTAATCAGTATTGTCCCAGAATGAGTACACTTGAAAGTAAATTGTTAATCTGTTGCAGCTGTGTCTGTGCCAAATCCTGGAAAGGCAATCTAATGGAACTTACTGAAGAATCACTTGATCTTTCTGGTCTTCCCAGAAGTCTGGAAAACACATATTCTATGTTCCTTTTCTTCTGTTACTTCTACCAATCTATTTCCATGGTATTTCCATGGCTTGGATGTGTGATGTATGGGTTATTTAATAACAGACCAGAGAGGTGGGATGGAGCACAATACGTCATGTGTGACTGTAGAGTGTAAGCACAACAAATAGGAATTTGAGGAAGCCTAAACTGACTTTACTAAATATTTTTCCTATTTAAAAACCCCCAACAAACCAATTAAAAATAGACATAATTTATGGTAAGCATTAAGTTTACTTTCAAAATTTGGATTTATAACATACCTAAGTTTGTGACAATAAAATTGGATACTGCATCTATTTGCAATGACTATGAAACACAACACTTCAAGAAAAGAGCAATTCAATCAGAAAGTCTCTGGAGTCTAAACTCCTCAGAAAACATGAACTGCTGAACAGGGAAGGCAGACAGCTTGAAGTGAAGGCTGAAACAGAACGGGTTTGGAACCATCAGATATAGGGCGAATATTAATCAAGGACAAAAAAAATAAAGTCACCATTCTTGTATCTTCAATGATGGCACGAAGCACAGATAGCACTAGGAAAGAAGTGTTTCACTTTGACCTATCTGCACCTGCCTTTTGACAGAACAGGCTGCTACAGTAGTGGACTAAGTTTCTGGGTTATTAAGTTTTTATTAGAGAATACTGCCTTTCTGAAGCGCTAGTAAATAGCCCTGTTGTATCAGGGCTTTTAATAGAAGAAGCTTTTAACTGCAGTAGAAACTGTTAACAGTCAAGCAAACACTTGAAGTTAGTAACAGAAATGCATGTGATGTACTAATGAATATCCTATTGCATGAGAATAATTTAATAAGAATTGGTTCAAAGTTCAACTCTTGCTTTTGTAAAGTATGCAGTATTTATAATCAGTACTCTTACAGCTCTCGTAGCAACTTAGAGTATTACAGGGTCACTAAAAATGTCTAAACTCATGGACAGGGATCACATTAGTACACAAAATAAGAAATCATGTTTTATTAACTTCCTGCAGTTATGTTTGGTTTTTAGAGTGATCTTACAAATACAAAAAGAGATAATGTTTTCCTTTTTTCCATTTATGTCTCAGAGCAGAAAGCTGATTGAAAATAGAGTAATTACAAGGTAAGACAGTAATCCATCAGACTTCATAGCATAATGTTAGAAACCTCTTAGTCTGCTGAAGTTGTTTACATTGTTTTGAAAGTACCTGGAAGTTTGCATTGTTTCCTCAATTTTTGTCATGATTACTAAAGGTGTGGGCAACCCTTCACACTTTTCAGGTTAAAACTGCTCTTCGCCCCAACAGCAGACCTTCCAAGCCTATTACAGATTATCACCTCATCCCATCAAAAAGACCCAATCTGTCCCCCTGCTTTACCTTGTTTGGCCCAAATGACTTCTGATGCGCTAGCACATCTGCTGGTCCAAATCATTAGCCATCACAGCAGGAGTTTTGCAGACAGGTGCCTCTACAGTGAAGTTTAATTAGGAAAATGTCAAGAGTAAAAGGTGCATTTCATTTCAAGATGTACACATTGAAATGCTGAAGTCCAAATGCCACAACTGGGCAAAGACCAATGTGTAAGAATGCGCAAGCACAGTTGGATCAATACTGTTAACATGGTTGAAATTGTACTGTCCCGGGCTATTATTTTACCTATGATGGAGCATAGCTTAAATTGTGTTTATTTCTCAAACTGTTAAAAAAACAGAGATACTATCTCTAGTAATAAAACACATCTGTAATTCTCTTGATAGTAATTCCTAATTAGTAGCTCCTTTTCAAGACTTAGCTAAAAGTCACCATTCATACACATTTAGTAACCTTCATGTAGTGTATTTGACATGACAATACAAAGACTTTTAACATCAGTCAGGCCTGCTCAGCAGTGCAGGTGAGAGTATTGCAGACTTCTTAGTACCTGATGGCTTCTGGGTTTTATGCAAAGGATACACACCACATACAAACCCAATGGACAGCCAGACACTTCAAAAATGCACCTTTTTCATTCATGATGGGAAAATACACTCCCGTGCCAAAGGAAGGCGTTCCTAGATGCAGGTGGAAAGGTCATCTGTCACAACTGATCTTGTCCCATACTTCTTTTGCAGAGGAGGCCCCACAAGCCTTGATTTGCAGTAACAGAGCCCTTGCAAAGTGCCCCAGCCAACACTCATGTCTCCGAGTTACAGCTCATTCTCTGCCAGGGTCATGCTTCCAAGCTTATCTACCACTACTAGTCCATCACAGATATTTACAAACACTCCTAGAACTCTTTATTAAAGAAGCTAGTCCTCCACCAAACTGCGTGAGGCAGCTTCACATTTTCCTCTTTAACTTTATCCTTTGTCACCACCCACATGAAGGATCAGCAATGAGTGGCAGTCTGAAGGCTGAACCAAGGCTAGGATGTTTCCTGGTGATATCCTCAGCCCAGGCCCCAGGGAGGCAGACTTCCCTGAGGCAAGGGTCCTTCCAGCACATTGGAACCTTTGCTCTCCTTAGAAGGGAATCCACCTAATACTACAACCCTTTTATTCTTTCTCATGGAACTGGACTAGATAGGAGGTGTAGTCTTGCTTGATCTGGCAACACCTCTGTTGGAGAAGGACCTTTGCCCTAATCATCACGACTGTCTTAAAACATCCAAAGCCCCATATCTATTGTACCTTGCTGGTAACTACAATTCTAAGCTAAGTATCTAAAGAGCTTTGCAGAAACCTTTCACTCAGACTGCTTACACCTTAAAGCAGTGGACAAGGTAAAAGACCTGCTCATGACACTGTTTTCCCTTCAACTTTGTTTATTGATGTACTGAACATGAAAAACTACAAAGAATCCAAACACAAAAGAAAACATGTACAACCTCTTAAATACTCAACAGAATATATTCTCTATTCCAACAAATGTGAATTAAGTCATACTATACAACTTCAAATAAATACCAGCCGTATATTTTACTAAGTGCTCTGATAAACACTGTAAAGTGAAGCCCAATTTACATGCCTTCTCATCAATGCCGTTAGTTGCTACAGTAGTATAGGAAAAAAGCATGTAGCTACTGTTTTTTCCCACATTGGAAAGTTTGTGATTTATATAGTATATACAACTTTTAATGCAGAGGATTAGCTTTAACAATCTAAATGCACCTAAGACTGAGGAAGTGCTCAAGAAGCCAATTGATTTTTGAATAGCATTGAGTGGGTCAGCATGAAAACTCGCTTATTCACTTTAGCACGCGCTTCACAGTATATGTACTGTACTATACTGAAAATTTTATAACTACAATTTAAATGAGTAAGAACCAAAACAACTGCAAGGATAGTGTACAACTATGTTATGCATAGAACATTGCTTTTTCTAAGGGGAAGCGTATGAGCATCTCAGTTTATACAAAAGCATGTCGTAATAACTACATAGTTGTCAGTGCATCCTGGTGAAGGCATCAAACCCTCAGCTTTTTTTTTTTAAAAATTTAATCATAAGCTAGATGCTAGTCAGAAAATATTCTGTATTTGTTTTCTTTAAATTTCTTCAATACATCGTAAAGACTTTTTTTATTTCCCCAAATAATGATTTAAGCATCATACAAAGTTAAACTTCAATAGCATACAGGTATTTATGGTTTTCATATGAAAAAATGTATGGAAATTTGTTCAAAACCTATGTTTATACTTGTTTTTTCCACAAACATATTTATAAACAAAAGTGTTGCATCACCATAAACAGCTGAAGCTAGACTATCTACAGACAAAAAAGAGCAACAGATCTGATGCACTGTAAATTCAAGTCCTCAGGACAAAAAAAAAAAAAGCAGACCTCGAGTAACAGTGTTAATGTCATTTACAAAGAAAAAACTCATACAAAAACATTCAAAATCGAACATCACTTGGCATGTAACTTAAAAAATAAACCAAAACAAAAATTGGTTGAAAGGTTCATAACTTAAGGTCTTATTTACATTACACAAAGCTCAGGTGTTAGCCTTGAATTTAACTTTCAAAATACCTCCTAACATATCCCAACTCAGGCTACTTCTGCTGATTTGCTACTGTGCAAACCATGCTCAGTGTCTTTTCTCAAGACAAAACAATTCTTCAAACAATAGCAAGTACATCACTAAACACCATGAGCTCTATCTGAAGGGAATTCTTTAGGAAGAACAGATTTTTTTCCCCCATCTCTCAGTATTTT
>VWZG01012099.1:60010-83435 GCA_013396735.1 Grallaria varia
TTTAAACCCACATCAAAGAGGCTCTTATCTCTTTGGCAAGGTACTGCTTTACGAAAAGTTCTCCAGTATTCTTACAATAAGCTTTTATAATGTGTTCCCATTCCCCAACCCAAATGATAATTACAAAATAAATACTGCTTACAGCTTTATAAATAAAATGTAAACTTCAGATACTTTCCTTGAGCAACAAAACAACAATGCATTACAATGTAAATTAAAAAAGGAAACCAAGAATTTAAATAAAAACCCAACTTAAAACTATTACACAAAGCCTCAGTATTCACTCACAGTCATGTATAAAGAAAAAAACTTCTTCCCTTAGCTGAAACATTTTAAAACGTCCACCTTCTTCAAAGAAGGCAATAGAATATGCATTGTGACAGGTAAAAACCCTGTACCTCTTGTCAATATTCAAACACAAAAGATATTTAAGAAGTTCTAAGTCAAATATTAGCAATAAAAAAATCTCACATATTCTTAGGATGCTAAGTAGTCATTTTATCCCCATTTCCACACTGACATACAACAAAGGCATTTACTAATGCATAAAGCTTCTTGTAAATTGCCTTTGTTGTATAGTTTTCATGTATTAATGCACTGAGAATAACTTGTTAGGCTTTGTGCGTTTTGTTTGTTTTGAAGGAGACCTGCAATACTCTGTCACCAAGGCGGTATCCATTCAGGCTGGCTATTGCCATAGCTGCCTCATCGTAGTTTGTCATAGTCACAAATCCAAAACCTTTGCACTTGTTGGTGTTAAAGTCACGGATGACCTTCACATTAGTTACTGCTCCGAAGGGTCCAAACATTTGCCAGAGGATACTCTCATCAGCATCAGGGGCCAAGTTGTAAACAAAGATGCACCACCCGGTTCCGGCATGCCCAGGGATATTAATTCCAGCCAAACTGGTCATTCCATCAATGGTCATTGGAGGAAACCTACTAAAGAATGAGGGAGAGCAAATCTGAATCATAAGGCAGCTGTTCACAATCCCAGCAAACAAATGTCAAAAAAAAAGATACAGAACTTTCCACAGAATGAACATGTTGCTCAGACTAATAAGGTAACATCACAAATATTTTCTGCTCCCCAACTGCACAAATACCATGTAAAAAATTAGCCAAGTAAGGAGAACAGTGTTAGGTATGTCTGAGATGATGTAACAGAAATCAAAGGAAAGCATGCTATAAAACCAGTACGGATTAGTAATTCAGAAGAGGAATTCCATGGAATTGCTACAAATTCATGCACAATACATCAAAATGAACAATCCCAGCTGAAGTCTCAACGTGCAAAAATTCAACATAAATCTTACTGAAAAGTAAGAGTTCGCAAAATACTACAAAATAATTTCATTATTATGAACCAAATAGTCTTTTTTTTTACCTCTTTACTCCATAAGCTATGTTGAGCAGATTGTCCAACCTGCAAAACATTTAGCAACATGTTCAGTCTTCAAACTTTTCTACCCTTTAATATTAAGAAAACTCAGCATACTCATTACATCCATTGTGCCATACAGAACCTTGTGCAATGTTAAAGTATCAGCACTGAAGCAGCTATCCCACCATACTACTCCTGATACAGTCAATGAATACAAGATAGTTCCTAGGTAGTAACCAAAACAAGTCCATTTCATAAAGTAACCACTGCCACTAGTTTAGCCTAAGTCAAATACTGTCAGGATAAGGCTACAGTCAGTGAGCACATCAGTGAGATTTTTCCACATTAACTTGGTTTAGATTAAGAGTTCCATTGATGTTTTTGACAGTCTGCCCACATGACTACCAAGACAGATGCAGTATTTTAGAGAAGTAGCAAACGCTGTAACATGAACAGCAAAAAAGATTTTTCATTTTCTTACCCTCTTCGGTAATTCCAAAAAGTCAAGCAGGTGAGGCAGAAGGCTACCTAGGCCGAGCAAGGCTTTTAGAGCTAAGGCCAAAAAAGCAAGTGTATGATGAAAGGTCTAAATATGTCAGTTGCAAAGAGCAGTCCTAAAATAACACAGGCCCATTACACCATAAGGACAGTTACCTCAAAAACAGGGACACAAAAAAGGCAGAAATGTTCAGTGCTTTATTTGCCAGTCTTCAGCACTGAGGATGGGCTAAGACAGTCCCAAAGTCCTGAGCTGGAGAACCATGGCTGTGAGAATGATGAACAACCTTGAACTTGTACGGAATGTGCTGCTCCAACTGGATCCCTGTAAGCCCATGGGGCCAGAATACTCAAAAGAGCTGGCTGATGTCATTGTGAGGTGTCTCCTAAAGACTTTTGAATGGTTTTGGGAATACTGGAGAGGTCCCAGTTTTCAGGACAGTTGACCCTGGAATTACAGGCCCACCAGTCTCACTTCAGTGCCTGATAAAATTATGGAGAGGAATTATTCTGGGATGTGTTGAAAAACACCTAAAGGATAACACAGTCACGGGTCACAGCCAGCACAGTATCATGAGAGGGAAGTACTGCTTATCAAACTCAATTCCCTTTTATAACAAAGTAACTCATCTAGTTGATCAAGGAAAGACAATTGATGCAATTGTTTTGGATTTCAGTAAGACTTCTGATATTGTAAAATATGTCTTGTGATGCGCAAGTAAGAGTTACAGCGAATGGGATGACATCAGACTGGTGACCTGTCACTAGTGGGGTTCCACAGGGCTCCATCTTGGGCCCTTTGACATCTTCATAAATGACTTACAAAAGACTGTAAGGAATATTAAGCAAGTTTGTCAACATTAAATTGGGAGGAGCTGTTGATGCCCTGGAAGGCAAGGAGGCCCTGCAAAGAGACCTCGACAAACTAGAGGACTGGCAATCACCAACCACATGAAGTTTAAGAAGAGGAAGTATTGGATTCTCCACCTGGGATGAGGCAACCCTGGATGTACATACAGAATGGGGAATGAGACACTGCAGAGCAGCACTGGGAGAAGAGACCTGAGTGTCTCAGTTGATAGCAAGTTGAAAATCAGCCAAGAGGGTGCACTGACAGGCAGGACCAACCATGTCTTGGGGTTCTTCAGACACAGGAAATCAAAGGAAGTGATTGTTCTGCTCTACTCCACACTGTGTGCAGCTCTAGGTACCACAACAAAGATATAAAGCCATTAGAAAGCATTGAAAGGCGCATTATGAAGTTCGTGAATGGCCTTGAAGGGAAGCCATGCAAGGAGAGGCTGAGGTCACTTGGCTTGTTCAACCTGGAGGAGACTGAAGGGAGACCTCACTGGAGTTACAACTGCCTTGTGAGGGAAAGAGGAGGGGCAGGTACTAATCTCTTCTCTGTGGTGACCAGTGACAGGACTCTGGGGAATGGCCTGACATATGAGGGGAGATTTAGGGTGGATATTAAGAAAGAATACACTGTAACCCAGGCTGTACAATAGCTCCTCCACAACCTTATTTCATACTAAGCACTTGGGTCCATCCTGCAACTTCTGCCCTATACTCTGCCTGTGGAACAACAGCATATCTACTTTCACACAATATTTAGCACACTCTTGTAAAGTAACCCTTTTATTCCCTAAGAAATGGTAAGGAAATCCACCAGTATTAAAACTGGTTATCCCCTCCCTTATGGCAGAAAGCCTGCTTTTCACACCTGTGAGACACTTGTAGCACAGAAGGCTGAAAAGCTGAAGAAAAGAATTCAAAAATTCAGAATTCAGTCCATGAACTCTGAATATTCAGCCTGTGAGGCTAGCCAATGCAGAATTTTCTTGATTTGGTACATTCTCGTTGAAGAAAAATGCCAGCTGATCTTATTTCTTGAAAAATAAAACAGAAACTGCTTGAGTGTATTACTGTTTAACACATTCCAGTCACATCCTTCAAAAGCAGAGGGAGGGAAGAATATCTAAATGACTGAAACAAAATCCAGGGTACCCATGAATGTAGATAATAAAGCATTTGTTTCCCTTTGTTCTTACCATCTGTCCTTTACAATACACTAAGTATCACAGGGAGCTATATGGCTGTAGTTTCAACATGATGGGAATATATATCCCCCAAAAACATATGCAAAAAAGATCTAAATAATCTTCATTATGAAAATTTGTAATAAGAAAAGAAAGTGTGGCATGAAGAGCTTAGAGAACTGACTAGGAAAAAAACCTGAAAGCCAGAATGGGGAGCTAAAATAACGGGTGGGTAAGAGGAGGCTAGCTGTGGCCTCTTGTATGGCTAAGAAGAAAACTAAACTGCCTAGGTCAATGTTAACTGAATCAACTTGCACATTTCTAAAGAATAATCTCAGAAACGAGAAGTCACCTTTGAAAAAATTTTTTAGTGATTGATTAGAAGAAAAAGATGCCACTTTAGTTTACCTAAGTAGGTTTATTAGACAGTAAAATGCTATCAAGTATGATTGCATGCATTTTTATTTTTATCTGTACTGTAGGAGCAGAGCTAAAGTTAAACATTCATTTGTTTCCTTCACACAAAAGTCAGACAAGCGGGAAAGCAAAAAAGTGAAGGCAAACAAACAGGTCTGTGCAAACGTGTGTGTTTCAGCACAGTTGTACACATTATTTGACTTACCTAAAACGTTGAGCCTGCTGAGCGAGAGGTGCTGGATACCTTCTGTTTGGAGAATGGTACAGCTGAGAAAGAATGGCCTGATTGGTTTTTTGGCTTGGATTATTAGCAAACTTTACAGTGATGGGCTCTGTGGCACCTGGAGGTTTCTGGCCATTCAAGCCCTTGATAGCTTCTTCTGCTTCAATTCGCTTGTCAAACCGGATAAACCCCACGCCCCTTGACACCCCTGCACAAGGTGAAGGAAGCATACAATGATTAATTCAGAAACTCCAGAATATTAGATGCTAACATTTTATTTCCAAGGTCAACTGGTATATTAGTGGTAAATTGCTGTGAACACATGATAATTTTGAGCTTAATAGAACCAAGCTTTGGCTCAGAGTAAGAATTTTCTACTGTAATTTTAGGTTTTATTTTTAATTTAACTGATGTAAAATTCATTTGTGCGAAAGACTTAGAGGTTGAGGGAAAACTGTGGAAACAACTTAAACATAGTGAGCCAAAGAGGAACTCTGAAACAAAACAGTTTTGCCGAGCATGGAGATGAACCCAAAACTGGCTGTCTTTCACCTCTAGTGAGTTCACACTACCCTGCAGCACCTAAATTGACAGAAATTCCATGAACAGTTTAGTAATCTGCTCTCCAGCAGCAAAAAAAAAAAAAAAAAAGCTTATGCCCCCCTGAAANTGCCCTCCTGTAGTACACCTTGAAGCTCCCTTTGGAGCAAATATGCTGACAGGAAGATGAAGTGCAGGTTCTAGACTGCAGTAATGGGAATTATGGCCATGTCTTAACAGCCCATGATTACCTTTGAGTAAAAGATTCAGTTTCAGTATATCACCGTACACCACTAAGTGTTATTTTTAAAGGAAACTTTTCTTTGTATAGGAAAGTCAAGCACAACATGCAAAAGGATCAGAAAGTGTTCAAAGATCTTTCAAACATTGCACATTGAAAATTTATAGTATTTTAGACAAACACACTAAGGTGTCAATACTTGAACCAATTAACATTTAAGCTACTAATAGCCAACATTAGTTAGTTGAATATTTGGTTATAATATTCTTAGTGCTATTTTGGTTCATGGATAAACAGATGAGTTAGATGCTTGTCCTTACTTGAGAAAGACATTAACAACAAGAAATGAATTCTGTTCATAAACAATGATGATTTAAACCATCAAAGTGACAATGAGCAGGCAAAAAAAAAAAAAAGCTTTAACAGAGACAAATGTCACAGCTTCAACTCTGCATTTTTTATCTGTCAGTTCATGTCACAACCTTATTATTCATACCATTTTGAGCCTACTTCTTCCAAATTACTAAGAAGGAGGAGGGAAGAAACCTTAAACATGAACAACAGTCTATATTCCAGAAAACTACTGTGCAAATACCAGGATTTATGAATACTCAGAGTTACCATGCACATTGGAAGTTTACTTACATTTAATTACTGCCCATTTGTCAAATCCCATCTATTTCTATGCATGAATATACAGGAACATACTGTAAACAGCTGTTTATCGTACAAAAACTAGAAATTTGCCCCAAAAATCTGCTACTTCTACAGGTCAGTTCTGGGCCTTTAGTTTCCTTTCCATGCGTCTCTACACTCTCAACAATTCCCACTATTAAAACGCTCCAAGTTTTGTGTCAATACTGAGATTTCTTTTAACTTAGTGGAACTGCAAAGGAGTACATAAAAGTTCCTCTATAGGTCAGTCAGTAGTCAAACACTGACATGTACAATCCTCTCAAACTAAGAATTTGAAAACTTTATGATTTCCTACAGCTGAAATCTGTTGGTTACCCACCAGGACATGCAACTTTGAAAAGGTGCAACTATAAAGAAAATCCAACCTAGCTTATTTAGGGAATAATTATGGGAGTAAATGAATTCTTCTACCACACACCCTTACTGTTCTGTAAAGGGGAGAATTTGGAGAGCTTCTTTGTATGTTGCTTTGTACACTCGATACTTTTGTCATATGCTTGGCATTCCACTCAATTGCTTACTTCTGGAAAAGACATCACAGCAGGTGATGCAGCAAATTAAAGAGCTCCTTGACCATCAGCCATTTGAGACAGCAAAAACGCATGCATTACCACACAAGTCTGAAGAGTATCCACAGTGTCACTGACAACCAGTCTCTTGATTGAGACATACACTGTGAAACAATGCAAATCACGTGCTACATCTTAGTACTTAAAAGCACAGCTAATCACAGAACTTATCTGCTCCTGAGGAACAAAAAGTTCATGCATATGCCCAAACTTAATGAGTCAACCTTGAAAACAGTCTTAACATCAATTACCAGTGTGGGTCGTCTGTAATCCCAGCCTCAGAGAATCAGCTGTGCATTTCTGCATAAAATTTTCTTTTCAGAAAAAAAAAGTTTAATAGCATTTTGTAAGGCACAGAGACTGTTTTAATGCAGCAGCTTGAAAAGGAAGATTATAGCAGCTGTAAATTTATTACAAGTCATCAAACAGGCTTTAAACTTGCACCTTCAGGGTGGAAATGACTCAAAGTGGCTTAGTACACTCCAGTCTCTTTCTGCTCATGCATATTTACGAACAATTCCAAGAGAAAAATGCATTTTCTGGTCTACATACACCATTTATACATTATAGAGACAAGACTATTTTCTGAAAGATGAAATACTTCTTGAACTGCTAGTCCAAAAAGGAAAGGTTGTGGAAAACTGCCTACTTACCAGTGACTTGGTCAATCAGAATACGAGAAGTAATAATGCGTCCGTACTGGGAAAAGATCTGTTCCAGTTCTTTCTGGATCATTGTTTTTGGAAGTCCACTAACATACAAATTTGCATCTCTGATAGAGGCTGAACTTGGTCGCGCATAGGAAACCTTAGGAAAAAAAAACAAAAAAACCCAAAAAAACTAGAAAAACCCTAGATAAAAACCACCTTAAATCAGCTAAAATAGGACAGTCATTTGTTCTGAGCATTAAAATGTCTCTAAAAAGAGAGCAAATAGAAAAGTTATCTTGCAAAGCCAGATCACTGCACGTTTTGATTTGTTTTTCATTTTTGTGGAACTGGCTTCTGAAAACACAGGAGTGCAACACAGATCACATAGGAGAAGCTGACTACATGAACTCATAATTAAAGTAGTACTTTCAAATAAATGAGAAAAAGCTAGGTACACACTCCAGCAAACCTTGGTGGCGAGAACATCATCAGCTTACCCTAGGATTATAAAGACAAATTTAAGAACTTCCAAGAATGTAGTCTTTTTAATTCTCATTAACAAGCACTAAAACATGCAAGAAATTAAGATTCCAGTGTGATACCTAGGCCAAAAGCACAAAAAGGAAGTCCAAAGCACATGAAAAACACTTGAAAACTCTTAAGTTCTATGCCCTTTGTACATGTGTTGAGGTTCCTGTCAAATGATACAATCACTCTTGAGGTCCAGATAAAGTTTGCTACATCACTTTCACAGGCCTAAGAATGAATAGTAGTAGGAATCCAACCTGCATTTTGATTGTTCAGCAGCTTGCCAATTTCAGCAACACAACCAAATGTCAGCTAACAGTGAGCTTCTCAGATCCTTTTGTACAGTTTACCTGTTGCCTCAAAGTGTCAGTCAGAAACATTTTAAGGTGATCAAGTGTATCCTTCAGCTTTTAGACAATGCTACAAAACCAGCATGTTCATTACTTTATACTGAAGTCTGTACAAGTGGCCTTATGCTTACTACAGGAATGATGAGAACAGGACAGCCATGCTTCTTGAAGAGGACAAAATACTTTTATCTGGGGTTTTCACTGTGCAACATATAATAATAAAAAAAGGAGTCTCAAGAAGTAGCCAGATTTATCTCCTTTCCTTCCCTCCCCTGCACTGCACTCTTAGCCAACACTAGGCAGCTGAAGCTTGATTCCGTAAATCTATCTTTTGCCTAACTCTCTAACATTTCCTTTCAAATCCTTCCTGTCTCATTCCCATGCAGATCAGCAGACTCGTAACGCTCCTGTGGATGCAAAACGAAAGTGAGCACCCCAGAGATTAAACAAGCAGTACCCTGAACAATGTTGTCATGCTTCAAGTTCTGCTCAGAGGCTTTGTGCAAGGTACCTTTGTGCTGGCTGAACAGGGCTGACCTAAAAACTTGTAGCTGTCCAACACAGAGCCTTGTAAGCCACACTGCCTTGTTCTTTCCATATGAGAGCCACATGAGAGTTGAAGACATGTGCTCAAAGTTGCAAGAAAACAGAAATGCTTGCCTGCATTCAGCCAAAGAAACAACAAGGACAGAGATGGCTACCTTTTTCTACCAGGCAGAAAAACAGCAAGGAATGAACAAACTTGCCCAACTTGCTCATTTGGCTCTGAGCTTCTTTGAGAAATGAAGTTCCATGCCTTGGAACTTGGCAGGGTAACTTCAGGGAGACCAAAGGCCAAGGAACAGAGACAAACTGCCTGGGGGATGGAACTAGGCACAGTAAATTCATGAGTTAGCAAAACCAAGGAGTTCTAAATAGCTAAGTCAATGTTTGTTTTCTAAAGGAACCCTCCCACCACCAACCCAGAATTCAGTTCTACATGACAGGCAGGCACAGCAACAAAGTTCATTTATAACTGAAGACAATCAACATTTTTATAGTTTTAAATTATCTTTGGAATTGGGATACACTGAATAGTGTCCTATCCAGTTCTTTTTAAGCTGTAAGACAAGTTTTTCTTGCCATATGCATTTGGTCTGATCATCTGGAGACAATTTCAAATTCCTGGGAGTGATCATCAGCTAAGGAAGGAAGGAAAACAGTTAACTTATCTTTAAATTCAACAAAACAGCTCTCCAACTGCTGGCCAAACAACATTTCACTACTGAGAAACTAAAAGCCCCATGGTTTGCTGGAGACTAAGGATGTATTATGGACTTTACAATAGCTCTGAACTCATACACATTTTACAAAGCTCCTTCCTAAACATGCATGCTTGCAAATCCGAAGAGAGGTTATAGAGTAAGCCTCATGAGCTCTTTTCAAACAGGACAAAAGAAATCTATATGAATAGATGACAACAAAGGCCTACCAAAACCGTCAAGCCATACCATATGGTGTTACTGTTTTCCCAGTATCCAAACTATCCAGACTTTGCTCTAAAAGAAGTTCTGCAGATGTTGACAGATCAAACAGCTCAAGTTTCTAAGCAGTCCAATGCAGTAACTGGAGTTTCCACCCACTGCCCACACTACTGTAAAAATCATTCTGATTTGACATATAAGATTGAATAAAACTGAGGAAATACAACATAGGTAACAGCTGTGATCTGTAAAGTAATTGACCTGTGAGGCAATGCTTAATATCCAAAGCTTTTTTTCCTTCTGGTTAGTGAGAGACCTGAAGGGCAATAAAAGATCTGTAGAAATATACTGTCAGCTGAAAGAAGTCTGGGGAAAAACAAATCCACTGACGAACAGGGCAGGAAAATTGCTTAGCAGGGACACAGCAAAGGACAGAACACTTAGACTTTCCCTGCCTCTGTCTTTACCAGCACAACTGACTTTCAGGGATCCCAGACCCAAGAGCAGCAGAATGCCTGGAACAAGGAATACGTACCCTTAGTGGTGGAGGATCACACTGAGGAATACTTAAACTGCAAGAGAAGTCCATGGGGACTGAAAAGCTGTGCCCACAAGTGTTGGGAGAGGTGATGGATGTCACTGAAAGGCAATTCCTGGTTGTCTTTGAAAGGTCATGGGGAAGAGTTTCCACTTAGAAAGAATCAACTATCTCCTATCTTAGAGTGGCAGGAAATTCTCCTGCCCTCTGGCCAACTACAGGCTGGCCAAACTGAACTCAATCCCTCATCCTGAGGGACTTGGAACAGACTTGAGAATTGGACAAGGAGGGTATGCAAAGAAGTTGAACAATGAGAAAGTCCTCTGACTGGAGAGAATAAGACCATGTCCCAGTACATGCTAGGAGCTGACTGGCTGAAAAATAGCTTGTCAGAGAACCTTGGAGTCCTTGGTAGACACCAAGCTGCTCATAAGTCAGCAGAATGTACCCCTGCGACACAGACGGCCAACAGCCACCTATGCTGAATTAGCAGAAGCATTACTAGCAGGTCAAGGGAGGTCATTGTTGCAGTCTACTTAGCATTGGTGGGACACTTCCAGGGACTGCCCCCAGCTCTGGGCTCCCCAATGCAGTAAGGTATTTTTTTACATCTAGGAACGTACTGCCGATAACAGATCACCCTTCATGGAAAGTATCCCAGTGACTGCTCATGTATCCAAACTTACACATACTTGAGTCCAGGCAGATTAGTCACAGGAATAACAAATACTAAACCAAAATAAGTAGCTCATCATCAATATCCAAACACCTTGTTAAGCACCAGAAGTTCTGGCCAGGCAAGAAATCTGAAAGAAACAACTTCAAAATCTGCTCTAATTGAAGTTTGATTTTTTTTTTTTTTGGCAAACCATTGCTAGTCATATTTGATTCTTGCAAGTCAGCACCACTAGAGAATACAAGGACATCATAAAACATTACCAGTGTAAGGGACTAATTCCTATGCAAAAGAACCTTGCCTGGAGTATGGAATATACAGTTCCTCTTCACTATTGATGTCAAAGTCCAGCAATTTCACTTGTGATAAAAATTTAAAGCACAGACTCTTCAGATTCATCACTCTACCTGCACCCTGTCAGTTTGCTCATGCAGTAATTACTTGTTGATAGTCCTAAACTTAACATCTTCAAAGAATTTACTTACAGACTGAACTAACAGCTGTGCTAAGGTCTTAATTCCACAGCTACTTCAATAAGTAAACATTCCAGTTATGCAATGTCAAACCCACTGAACAGAAATCAAGTCAAGAAACATCCCGAAAGCCGACAGTTTTATCTATATTTAATGATGACAACACTGAACAATGCTACTCTGGAAATACCAATTTAAAGTCAGTGTTACTGAAATTTTCCACTGCAGTTACTAAGAAAGATGTGTTTTTAGAAATGCAAACATTACACTACAAAAATCAAGTATTTTCACTGTTTTAATATTTAATTTCTTAACATCAAGATGAACTGATTTAAAATTTCCAAGTGATAACTGTGAGCGTTAGCAGGTTAAACCAAAGTTGCCAAAAATAAGAGGGATAGTCCCTACAAATGAATGTTTCAGTTTCTTACTATCCGCTACTACATACAGACACCTCAGTATCATGGTTGGAGTTCTTTTATCTTAAGAGCTTATTATTAGTATAGAGGGGAAACAGTAAATTCTGAAGTTCTTTGAGAGAATACAAATGCTATCACTTTCTCCTAAACATCCCTACTTAGTGTGGTCTCAAATTTTTAAATATGAAATATTTAAAAGTTAAAATCAAGATTTCAGTCAATATTTACATTCACTATATTAATGTAATCTTTCAGCTTAGAGCACTGACTGCCCTTAAAGGTAATATCCAGTTCTTTCAAAATGCATGTTTCAGGGGAAAAAAAAACCTAAACCCAAAACATTACCATCCAATCTTTGCAGATGAAAATGGGTTAAACATACCTGCAGACAGATCTATATTGAGAGGAAGAATACAATTAAAAATATATAAACCCTCTTGGCAAATACAATAAAAACAAGCACATTTTTTTGTTACAGCAACATTCTCAGAGGCCACTTAAATTTGCATGAGACACTATAACTCAAGATCTCAATTGGATTTCTAGCAGGAAGATGCAGAAGCATACCTCAGAGATGAGGTCTGAGCGGTCACTAGCCAGTGATAGGCTGTTGTCTGAAACAGGAGAGCACATTGCTGTATATTCATCAAGTTTACGTCCTGTCGTCTTGTCTCCCCTCAAATGAAAGATTGCTCCACTCCAAACAAAGCTTGAAGGCCACTTTTCCCAGTATACATAAGATCACAGGTTCAGTTAGGTTGAAGACCACCTTATGACCCACCACCACCTTGTCAACTAGACCACAGCATCAAGTGCCAAATCCATTCTTTTCTGAAAGACCTCCAGGAACAGTAACTCCACCACCCCGGGCAGCCCATTCCAACACCCAATCATTCTTTCTGTGACAAACTTCTTCCTAATGTCCACATAAACCTCCCTTGGCACAGCTTAAGATTGTGCCCTCTTGTCCTGTTGGTCATTGCCTGGGAGAAGAGACTGACCCCCACTTGGCTACAACCTCTTTTCAGGCAGATGTGGAGGGTGATAGGGTCTCCCTCGAGCCTTCTCCTCTCCAGGCTAAACAACCCTAGCCCACTAAGCCTCTTCTCATAGGACTTGTGCTGTAGACCCTTCACCAGCCTCATTGCCCTTCTCTGGACACACTTCAGCACCTCAATATCCTTGTTAAACACATACATGCTGTGCTGAGTTTTAAGTTCGTGGCAGAAGCTTGCAGCAGCATTTGTTTCTGTGGACAAAGCAAATTGGAAATACAGACTTCTCTCCATAAAGGTGACTTATACTCAACTCTGTAGAACTACAAAACGATACTGCTCAACACAACTTCACTTATGTGTGTAGATTAAGATAATTAATATAGCTATATCTGATAAAGCTGCTGCTTTCACAGCCTGTTGTGAAATAGGCAATGCATTCAAAAAAAGGACACTGAAGTAACAGCCTTTCAGCATTACTACCAGAAAAGGTTTCATTGTTTTAGTCCACATCTCAAAGGACTCCAGTTCTGACAGCTACAACCTGTGCCAGTCACAGGTTTGAGGTTGGTCACAGAATCCACACCTATTCTGCTCCCAGAAGAAACAGCTGAGGGCATGAATGGACCAATCTGACAGGTTGTTCCTCTACAAAACCACTCTATTAAAATCAGACTTGGCCATGAAGTAGTAGTAGGCTTAAAATATGTCTGAGTTGGGCACAGTAGTTCATGTGACCATGACTAGCCAACACAAACACCACAGAAATAAAGCTTTTTCTTGGAACTAATTTTATCTAAATAACATGATATTACTGAAGAGCTGTAGGCTAACTATATATTTAAGTCTTAAGAGTTGTGATAAACTCAACAATCTTTGAGTCAGAAAAAGATTAACACAGGGATGTATTTTACAAAACTAAGGAATGAGCACTCCGCAGGTAACTTCCGTTGAACTGAAGTCTCCTTACAGACAGTCTCTTGCAGCTTTTACTACCTGCTTACAGATAAGTCTTCTACCTTTGCATATTTAGATCCTTCAGTCTGAGCATGTTAAAGGCAGTACAGACACTGGATAAAAGGACTCCAGCATCTTAGCCTTCCACCAAATTTTAGATTAGCTACATGACAGACAATAGTACTACTGATACAACAACGAGTACTAGAGTTGGACTTCTCACTTTCATTCCTCTTTGACCTCACCTTCCAGTACATGGCAAGTTGAAAGCTATACCTCCACAATAAAGCTAGGAAACTAAGCTAGCTGCTCAGGTTATTTGTACCAGCACTAGATCTAGGGGAAAATCTGACTTCAGTTCTGGCTGAAAGTCACAGCTCAGGATTTCAATCCACTCCTCCCTCTCATTATTAAAAGACATGCAGCAGTAAGATCAGCAAAGCAAGTTTAAAGAGGATTTCAGACTCTTAACAGGTCTTGTCTGGATGAGAAGCCTGTGAAGGCCTAGGACAGCAGTGAGACATTTAAGTCAACGAGAATGAGAGCTACAAAAGCTCATAACTGAAACTGATTCTTCTTGACATGAAATGCTTTGTAAGAAAGTATGGGATTCTCCAGCCCGGGAAGCATTTTTCCCTTGTACTATTCACAAGATTATCTTAAAATGAGGTACTGAAATACCTCCTTCTGAAGCCAAGGTGTTTTCCCATAAGACAAACCATTGGTCTGATAATTTATCAACTCGTTTTCCTTGTCAGCATAAAGACTGCTATTACGCCATGAGTCTTCTAAAAGTACGGGCCAGTTCTCAACAAATTTTATACTATCAACAGCAGTATCAAATTCAATACACATAGCAATAACAGGCCCAATCAGAGCTATAGTTTCAAAAGAGAATCTTTAACGGGACCTTTCCTTCCTCCAATTTCTTCCTCCAACCAAAGCTCAAAATACCCAGCTAGATGGACACTCTTTGCTTTGAATTCAAGGAGCTTTGATTCCAGCTCAGACTCCCAGTCTTGGATAACACTACATTATCTAAGAGAACCATCTTTCATTGTGAAAAGCAGCAGTCACCATACGGGAAAGTGACAACCTTACAGGATTTCAGGCATCACCATGTAGCAGTTCTCAACAGCTAAATCTACTCCATAAGGACTAACACCCTTGGTTCTCTTAAAGCCAGAGAAATATAACAACTGGAGTTCACTAGGAGTCTGAAAATGCTATCTGCAAGTAACGATGTTTCTTTGGGTAGTGGAGGTACTTAAACAGCAGGCCTGTTCTGACTTTTAGTAACCAACAGAAAATCATTTCTGGTTTTCACTATTCTCAGTATAAACACAGTTTCTAAAATCAGATTCTGACAATTTTCTGCAGGCAACTATTTCTAAAGTATCTGAATCCATATAAGAGTTAAAAAAAAAAATCTGTCCAGCAACCAAAGACAGATCAAGCTGGTCTTACACTAAAAAAATGCACTATTCTGCTACTTAGTGTGTTTGTGGAGTTCTACCAGCTCTCTGTAAACATCCCTTGGAAACATCAGAGGCATAGATTAGTAATATGCCTTAAGAGTCTTAAAACATGAAAACCCTGAAGTCATTAAATTTTTCATGGCTAGACTTTGGTCACGGCTTTGACTTTTTCCAAGTCAGTGAAACAATCTTTACAGAGCATGTCATGGTACCAAATGAGGACTTTCCAACATTCCAGAAAAAAGAAGCCTTCCTAAATTCATTTTCAAGCCAAATGTAAAAGAGTAGCACCACATATTTTCAATACAGTCAGCTTATGCAAAAAGCTGCATTTGTGTTCCCAGAGAGGCACTGTGAAGAGACAGAGCAACCAAGCTAGAGGACAACTCCAAGTAAGTGTTACCATGGTCTGCGAGGATGGCTCAGTGAATTTTAAGAGTCCACAGAGAAAGACCTCACAAAGAGTGAGCTGGCTTTCCTTCTCTGTTCCCTGCCATAAGCACTGAAGATGACAAACAGGTCTCTATGCTGCAAAATGAGAAAGGACAGTATGACAATGTTGGATGGGCTCCACACTGCACTGTTTCTATTAAAATTTAAAGTAACATGCATTCAATTGAAAGATGAGGATAAGGAACATAATTAAAACACAGAATTCACCATATTTTTTGGTTAGCTATTCTCCCACTTCAATGTGACAGTGCACTTCATCTACAGTTGACAGCTTCAGCTCTGAACTAATTTCTAGGGCTTTGTGCAGCTTAATTTTCTCTTTTTTACAAGATTCAAGGTCTATGCACTTCTATTATGCCAGCATTCGTTTCTGACAGACTTCTCCCAGCATAAATTTAGACTTAAGACCAGTCATTATATGTCTGAGAGGAAGAGAACCAGTAATCTTCCTTAGGTTGTAAGCAATTATGGACAGCACACTCCTCAAAGAGGAAGACCTCAAAAAACTGCTGCTGTAAAAACCCTAAGAAATAGGCTTTCAGAAGATTTCATCGGAAGCAAATATATGACACTCAAAATGCCATTTGGTGAACAGAAACAAGTGTACTGTATTAAAGCAGTATCAAACTTCTGATAAAACAAAATCAAGTTCAGTTTCTACACTGAAACATGAGATGGGATATATGCACTACAATCATAGAATAGTGATTCTGCTGTTTTGCCTTTAAAAGGACCAGACAGAAGAACATCTTACAACTGCAATCTTGTTAAAGGTAAGTATTTAACTTAGAACTTAAATACAAATAAAAAATATAAATCAAAAGGAGATCTGGTTGCCAAACGCTCATTTTTCTACTTCTCACATTCTTGTAGTGTCAAAAGACCTTTCTCCATACCTTACATTCATTGTTCCGATCTGCTAACACGCATTTCCCCACTCATGCCCAAACTGTGAGAATACCACGAATTTCAGACACTTGGAATTAAAAAAAGCAGCTAGATTTCATAGAGAACAAGGATCTGCAGCATAATATTAAGTCCTCTACATAACACCAAAGAACAAAATCTTTAAAGAAAACACTCTTCTGTGTTTAGAGGTAAAGAGGATTTGTTTGTAAGTTTTCCCATTTTCTACAGAAAACGAGTGAACGTCAGTTTCTCTGTGTTTTGGGTAGGGAGCTACTGACAAGCACATCTCTTGTGTCTCCCCTGCACTTATTCCATCTTCTAGAAACACACAAAACACATCCATTGCCACGCAGAGTTATCACTTTACTGGAGCATCTTACAACCTTTCAGAAAAAAATATTACTGCATGGATAAAGGACATCCAGAGTCAATATTTAATGTAAAAAAAAAAAAAATCCTGAATGACCAACTTGAAAGCTGTTAGCTTAACAGAGATCTGTTTATCTCAAGGCTTCCATAATTTCAAAGGAAAGCAATATCATATTTTACAATAGTAAAAGCACTTTTGCAGAGAAATTGCTTATGGACTTACAAAACCCCCCATGACTGGCATTTACAGCATTTTGAACCTATGCAGAAAGCAACAGCCTAATTAAATGACTTTGCCTAATTAGAGGATTTTGCATAGTATAGGAAAGGCAGGGTACAAAGATCCACCGTCAATCTCAGTAGTCTCAAGAAGTTTTTTGTTGATTTTGATGGCATTTTTTTTGCTTGCTTAAAGCTTGGCTTTGAAGCAAAGCTTGCAATCTTCCTCAGCTCCCCACAGTACTGCTGGCCCCTTTTAACATGAAGAAACCCACCATGCAGCTCAGAAAGGACCTTACTGCACCACTGAGGCTTTTTGGCTGCAAACCTGCTCAGCAGCCTTAGAGTGACCTGCATTGGTCCAAGGATTCCTTGCCTCAGAGAAAGCAGGGATGGACTCTTCCAAGAAACCCCAATCAGCAGCAACGGGGCACTTGGGACTCAGCCAGAAAACAAAGTATGTCATTGTTGAAGGTGAGATTAGCAACATTTTACAGTATGATCTGACATGCTGTGTTGCTTTCCTCAGAATGGTTAGACACAAGAGAACAACCATGTGGCCATAATCTGGTTTACAGAAAGTGACAGCAGTATGCTTTCAGATCTCAGTATTATTCAATTACACAAAAAACAAGCCGCCAGCCTAGGCCAATTAAGTAACACTGAAAAGTCAGGAGATTTGAATTTCAGTGAAGAACAAATTTTACCTGGGGGTGAAAAGGCATGCATGTGTGTATGTGTAGTATTAAAAAGAAAATGCTGTCAAAGCTTTAACAGTTAACATATATAAATTGTAATTATGCAATTTTTTAGCTAACTCCTGTAGAAATTTAAGGAAAAAAACCCCCAGCTTTACCTTTGTTATAAGACAAACTCTTCTGCTTCAGATCTGCTAGGGTAGTTAAAATTTACCTTACTAATACAGTCTTGAGGTATTTAATTACCCTGTCAAGACCACTACATGTTCTGGCACCATAGCAACTCTCAATCTTTGCTGATTGGTAACATCAGTAAAACTCACTGGCTTTGATTAAACATCCACACAGGATTCCCTTTTGCTCCTCACTAGATCAATATTCTTTAATGCTGGGGGAAATGGAGGCAAGAAATCAGCAAGGTAAGGAAGGTTTCTTTCACCTTCACAGTTCACCTGCCTCTAATATTTTAACAGACTTTTCAGACAACTCCCAGTATTTCATTGCTACCCAGGGACATTAGTTAATGAAAAAAATTACTACAAAAAGTAACACTACCAAAATTTTTTTCTACAAGTATCAGTGGTTGTCAGAGACTGAAATAGTTAATGGCTTAAACATTCTAAGATCACCAAAAGACCTTTGGCCACTGTAGCAAACTGAAAAGAAACAGTTGCTCACCCAGCAAAGCCTATCCCTCCCTGAATACCCCTACTGTGAAAGGACCTTCAGACCAACTAAGTGGGCGCCATTGTCCAGTTATCCCAGATGCAGAAGGGTGAGCATACCTGAACCTATAAACTGGATTTCTAGATAAGGAAAGAGGCCTTACAAGAAACAAATCCTGTGAGGTGGGATAATCCTTCTTATCATGCCAGTGTTCCTCGCTTACTTGTTGACTCTGCAGTAAGAATCCCTCCAGGGAACCTCGAAGACATTTTGAATCTGGCCTGGGCTATTCATCTCAAATGTTGGACCTTGATTGATGCTGACAAAACAGGCAGCTGTAACATCTTAGGAGGCTTCAGAAACTCCTGACATGTTCCATGACACCATCCATTGTAAAATTTCCCACCCCAGGGGAAGTACCAGGCCTTCTCACCTGAGCTTGAAGTGTATACAGTTCATGAAGTCTGAGTTGTGTGGGCTTCCCCCAGCCCCAATGGATCAAGACCATCACCCTGACAGGACTGCAATGACCCCTTCAACCAAAAGACATGAAATCTACAACTACAAAGTTTTATCACCGGATCCAGTGGGTAGTGACTATATATCTATCTATCTATCTTTCCACTTTTATTCTTTCTTTCTATTCCTTTACCTTACATATTTCCTTAAGTGTCATTTTTATGCATTAATATTGCTGTCTCACTATAGATGATAACACCCAAAATGGCAACATACCTATTTACCTTTGAAACAAAATTGTTCAAAAATAGACCCTACCTATATATATTTACAAATACCAATGATTCAGTGCTGTTTCACTCTAATCCATCCCAAGGGATTTATTAACAAGAACCTGGATCACCCTTCCCTTCTGTGGCGGGTTGTTACAAGGATTAAGACAGAACAATTTCAAGTTTTTACATCCTGTGCTATACTCAGCATGTTCCTTTTTTATTTTTAGTATTTATTTTTCACTAAGTGCACAAAGAATTTGAGAATAGTATCATAGAAAAACTTTTAAAGCTGGAGCTGTTGGCCAGTTAAACTGGAGCATAATTCCTTTAAAATGAATCCCATTGTAAATCTAAGTAATGGTTCAAGGGATCAAGTGAAGCTGCATTGCATAATGCCAAGTTTTAAGGACACTGACTCAAAGGACACAAATGAACTTTCAGCACATTCCTCACTACAAGTCTTCCCTTGCTGGACTGTACTTCTGTGGGCATTCATAAAGCTGACATTTTAGTATTCACTCTTCTACTCAAGTCCTTACCAGTCTTCTCATTACACAGCATTCTACAGGAGGGCAACCAGCTAGGTGGTGATGGCACAGTAGGGCATCTTGTGTTTCTAGCCAAAGAATTAGTCAACAGGAAGTTGGCAGAATTTTACATGTTAAGCCTGTTTTTATTTTAAATGTATGCAAAGTTACAGATGAGTGGGAAGAAAACCTACAGATTTAATTAATTTAATTTAGATAAAATACTTAAATCTCTGTTCTCCTGACAGGTAATAATTACCCATGTAAAATCCCAATAATCCAAAGAGCTTCAGAGGAGGAAAACCTTGTTAAATCAAAATTTTAAGCAGCACTAGGCTAGGTAAAATACAGCCAGATAATCAATGCTATCTTATTAAAAAAGGACAGCTCCTATGCTTCTAGTTGGATAGAGTAATTTCTTCCCTTTCCAACATAGGTTTGCATACATGTCTATACATGTCTCATCAGCATTCTTGATTAAGAAAACTGCCAGCTCTTGCATGCAGGGGCTGTCACTTCAGGCTCTCTCACATGGGTGAGCTGGGGATAGAACAGTGGAAGCACCTCAGCACTAGTTTGCCTTAAAAGGGAGTAATGAGCACTCCATTGTCATCTAACGTGTCCCTTTGGTAGTTATGATCCACAAAGGGCTGTGTCCAGCGTGAAAGCAGCCTAGCATCCATGAAGAAAAGCCAGATATTTTCCTGTATCTTCCTGCTATCCCTAACAGTGTAGGTAAAAAGCTGCCTACTAGCCACCACCATGCACAGCTCTAAGCCAATTCAAAGACAGGCCATTTGTTTGCCTGCTCCTTTTCACACCAAGAACCTTATTTCACTTTCTTGTTAATTCAGAAGTCTTTTACTCCACACTGAAAGATATTCCTATTCAAATAATCACAAAATAAATTCACTGATATCTTCACTCTTTTTATGAGTTTGCCCAAGAACAAGGAGAGGGGAGGACATGAGGATTTCTCCTCTCCCAAGCAAAAGCCCAACCAACAAAAATATGCACTGAATTTTCGTATCACCGAGTGTAATCAGTGACTCAACCTGTTAGCTTCTTTGGGTTTTCCACATTTGGGAATAACTGATCTTTGCAGCACAGCCCTTATGAAAAAAAAGTCATGGACAAACAAGCACGTAAGCAGAAAAATCACTCTAGGCACAGAAATACACATCTTCACTGTCTTCAACAGAACAGAGACAAAGTTTGTCAGCAGCAGCATCTTCCAAAAGAAAAACTACAAAGAATATTTTACCCTTTATAAGATGTTTGTTTTCACCCTGAAGTCACATAATTAAATGAGGTCCAAACCTTACAGGCTACATACAGGACACAAGCATGTTTGCATGGCAAATAAACCATAAGTTATGCCACAGAGGACACCATACATTATGAAGATGCATATTGTCTAGCAGAGTAGGGTTCAGGTATGTAACACACCTATAGGTGCCTTCAAAATCAACGTATACTTATCCTAATGGGTTTTTATTCCAGTTAAATTGGAAGACAACACAACGGTATCAGGTACAAACAAGCCTAAGACTGCTATGACTTGCTTTGGAGGTATAGATCTGAAACTTGGTTAAGATACTTTGCAAATAATTCAATGAACTATTCCATAAAGCATTCCACATAATGTTCTTTTTTTAAAAAAGGTTAATAGGCTTTTTTATCACTACCTATACAAAAAACTTTGCTCAGCATTTTGCAAATTCACCTTTTCAATGTATTCTGAGAAAACAGTAAGTGGCACCACCCTTTAGGGATCATAAAAATATATCCAATGACAAACAGGCTAGTGTAGAAGCTGCAGGTCAGAGGAATCTCTTATGACCCCAATCTAAAGCATTACACATCAGGATCAGGACAGTTCCCTCTGAATAGGATTGCTCTCAGTAAAGTCACTACGTAAGGATACATCACCTAACCAACAAAGTTCCGTCCAGTCTTAGTGACTAACAGGAAACAAACACTTGCAAGCAATTTATTAGTACTAAACATGCCTACAGAAGTTCCAGAAATGTACAGCGAGAACAAACACCTCATTTATTTATTTTGAAGTCAAAATATCCACTAACACACTCCTATTAAATAATTTTTCCTGTGAATATATATACAAAAACATCGATTACATACATTTTTTGAAGCAGAAAGTTAAGGTGAGGGTTGGATTCTGAGTTTGCCAAACACATTTGGTTTGGGTTTTTATTTAGTTGAAGTATCAATTCTGCACAAATAGGAACACTGTGGTCTATAAACGGTAAGTAGTCTCTGCAAAGGTCTTGATACTGATGTATCCCAAGTGACTTTGTCTATCCAAAATGCTGTCTCTAGAGGCAGCAAAGACCTCAGACACCATCTTGATATCTGCTCACTATTATCTCCTTGTTGATTTGAGGAATACCTAAGCTAAAAAATGCTTCACAGTAGGTTGGGCACTTCTACTGGTTCACAGGTAACACTGAGGGTGTTGGGACCAGGTGGATCTTTCAGTTCCATTTCAACCTCTTAACATTCACTGATTCTATGACCTTGGAAAATCCAGTCACAAAAACTTGTCCTGAAACCCCGTTTGTGTCCAAGAAGGAAGAAGAGTAAAATAAAGGAGAAGCATGTAAAGCAGTTTCTCCACTGAAGTAATGCCCCCTAACACTGAAAGGTGCTGCTAAAGTTCAACAAGGCTGAACACGTGTAGCTAGAGACAAATTTATTTTTAACATGAACAATCAGCATTTAGAGATACTTTTTTAAAATTAAACAGAGGTTTACTTTATTTTGGCAAATAGGTCATCATCTTGGCTTATGACAACTCCAATGTTTTAGCTGCTTCTCTTTAAAGATATCTAAAGGACAAATACCAGAAAACAGACATAAGCTTTAGTCTCACTGCAAGGGTCACTGTCTGGCATTTTCTACCCTACAATTCTACTTTCAGGTCCTGGGAAGGCAGGAAAGGAAAAGTGTCTCTCTTTGTTCACATCTATCTATTCCGTTTTCACTTTTTTTTTTTAAACCCATAAAAATCAACCTTTAGTTGCATAAATACAGTTACTGATCACATTAATCACCTAGTAAGGTGAAAGAGGATTAAGAATTCAAATAGTGTCAGCATAAAGTAAGTCACTGAAACCACCCTGATTTGGGAGACCTGGCTTGATTCTCTATATGCATCTCCTTTTCTGCCTCTGAATAGACAAAAGAGCTTCCAAATGGCCACCTTGGACATGTGAATCTAAGGTTGTTCAATCCAAGGCATCACATGCAAAACAATACTACTGGAACACAAACCATTCTCTTTCTCACTATCACCGAGAAGACAGCTTCAAAAATACTACAGCACAAAATCACTAAACTTTGCCCCAAAGCAGAAAATAAAGAGACTGAGCAAGAAGTCAGTCACATGGGGAGCTTTCTGCAGCAAAGCATCTATCCATGCCTTTCGTCCACTGTTAATGTGTACCATGAGTCACCATTTGTTACAAAGCAGTATTTAAATTTCAAATAGTCTAATCCACTTGATTAAATCTTATGAATCCAGAACAGGAACACTTTAACCAAAATTACTGCTAACTGATTTTTCTCTCCATTGTCTTTTAGTGGCTCTGCATCACTTTTAAGTACAAACTTTTTTAGAGGTGAACTTTATTTTATGGCTCAGACATGCCCCAAGGTAGAAGGCAGCCACTATTCAAGTGATCAGACAG
>VWZG01012099.1:83467-118266 GCA_013396735.1 Grallaria varia
AACAAGAAACTCTAAAGATTTCCATTACTAGAAATAAGAGAAACTAAATTTAGTAAACACATGCAGGAGGACTTACAACAGAAAAAGATAGGAATACCAAAAATTACAGACTAGGGCCCTAGAAATCCTCGTAATTCATAGACAGCTGAAATAGTCACTTCAGCATTTAATTTTATGGATTTGTAAGAAAAACAAGACAACTAGCAACCTAAAGAAGGAAATATTAATACGGAAATCATACCATCGCTGGGAAGACAAGGAGAGAGCACAGTGTTCAGACAACATGCAAAACTGCATTTCTTCAACTAAAGCATATAACAATTTGCCTGTTACAAGAATTCAAACATACATCTAAAAGGTTATGATGGATTAAGAAAAAGGAATTGTTTATACTTAGTCTTTTCTAGTCTGCTTAGATTTAGATTAACAACATGAAGTCCTAGTCTATTCTACTGACATTAGCAGAATGCTTCTTATACTTGGAAAGGTAAAACAAATCATGAAGTCAAAACAGTTCTGTTTCTTTAAATCATATTAACACTACATACTTTTATGGTTTTCGTTTGAAGTCTCAATCCATTCAGAGTGTTGATAGCTTTTTCGGCATCCTTAGGGTCAACGTAGTTCACAAAACCATAACCCAAGCTCTGTCCTGATTAAAAAAAAAAAAAATAGAAGTCATCATAAGAACTGCAGTGCCACACAATGGACAACTAACCGTTTAAAATCTAAGCAAACATTGCTTATATAGAAGAACAGTACCTGCCCCAGATAAAACGTGAAATGCTCACATTTAATTTCTGCCGTAAAGTTAATAGATTTTAAGTGGCTTCTTCTGTTCCTGTGTACTCCAGTACTTCCTCTGTTCAACACAGAAATGGCTACTTTGAGTTTAATCAAAGACTTAAAAATTGACATACAAAATAGGTTCAGGAGTGTGTTATGATCTGTTAGAGACTAGAGGAAGTACAGAAGCATGAAGGCTAAGGCGACATCAGGAATCCATTACTCACTATTAAACTGTTATTGAACATACAAAGTACAGTGACAAAATTCTGGAGCAATGCTTGAAAACTTGATAACGAGTGAATTTCAAATGTGCTTCAATATCAGAATTTGAGCCAAATTTGAAGACAAACATTTTTGCAGGTGTTATTCATACACTACATATAGCCCTTCAGTAACAAGGAGTTTAAAGGCTTTTCTACTCCGATATTCAAAAAAACAGGCGCAATTAACTAATCATGAGCTAAATATCAGTCAATGATACATTATTTTCCGGTTGTTTACTGTTGGAAATTTAGATGACAGATGGACATAAAGCATTTTTAATTAGCTCTTAATCTCTGAACAACAGCCTATTCTAACCATGCATTCTGTCTAACCACTTATTAAAAACTTCAGTTCAGCAGTAAGGGTCCTCTCTTGACAACATCAAAACCTACAGTATGCCATCCCTAACTAGCACATCCACTTTGAAATTACTTTTAGTGTGTAAGAATGCAAATAGGCATAAAATTGTAACATAGTGAAAGGATATCACTTAGTAAGGATATTATTCTTTCTTAGCACAAACTTTTTCAGAAACACTCCCATACCCTTGACCATTTTTTTTTTTTTCAGTCACAAGAGACAAAAAACCCCCCAGTCAACCAACAGAACAAGCCATCACAAGGAAGCATCCAGCATATCTAATTCACAAAATACTAGTTCCAAAGATTAGCTTGGATAAGCAACAATACAAAAGGATAAGCAACATTACATAAAGCAAAAATGGCAAAGTCCTTTATTGTCAAAAAGGATAAAACAACTTACGCTGTATGGAGTTCTTGTATGGTATCTATCCAGTATGTATTAAACATTACGTAATGCAAAAAAAAAAAAAAAAGGCAAAGTTTGCACTTAGTTGAATATGATAAGAGAGTTTACTAACAAGACCATCACTACAGGCATTCATAGTTTTGTACCAATTAAGCCTACCATGGCACCAAAGGTCAGAGGACACCACCACCATCCCACCCCCCCTAAGCCACCTCTATTCTCTTCTACTTCCTCCTCAAAACACTACACACAAACACAAGCTGCCTAGATGTAGCTACAAACAGGTTAATGCACGCATTAACAAAGAATCCAAATCCCAGCAGGACAGTAGTGAAGCAACCTGCTCTACAGAATCCTGTTCTGAGCAGGCGGCTAGACTACATGATTTTCACAAGTGCCTTCAACCTCAGCAATTGCATGTTCCTGTAACAAACCATATGGGAATACACAGAAGCACTTCTGTATTCATTTACAGCTCTACCTAGATACATGAGGTCTCTTATCCTCAAAGGGCCTTTTTCCTTATTAGTTTGATGACAGCAGAGCAATTTCTGTATCTGTCACCTCCATCACTCCCACGGTCTGTGGAGATTCTTTCCAACAGTGCCTCCAAAACAGAGGTATGTCTCTTTGTGCATGACTTACTTCAGCCTTCCCTCCTAATATAGAAATGCTGATTTTAGGTGGTGTTATTCATCTCCTAAGGCATCCATGGAAACTATGACCTTCAAAGACATTAAAATCTAAAAGAGAAAGCTACTTCAGATAAGATGTTCTAACTACTCACTAATTCCAGACTGAAGAGAAAAAGATGTGCAAAAGTTACTTCTACTACCCCTCTGTTGATGTGATCTACTTTCACATTAAAAACACCCAGAACACTGCAGACAAAAAGCATACCTAGCTGTTATGAAGGATTTAATTCATGACCAATCTTCTGAAGCCACCCCATAGTTAAGCTCGATAAATATTAGTAGACTACCTCGGGAAGGTGCACCAAAAAATTCAATAATTTATTCAGGACTAATCTGAATTCATTTATGCTAGTTTAGTCTACATTTTTGCAATTAAGAAAAAGCTTTCACTGTAGAACACTGAAGCAGGCAACCAGAGGGGGTTGTGAAGTGTCCAATCCTGGAGATACTCACAATCTGACTGGACACGGTCCTGAGCAACTTGCTCGAGAAACAGGAGTTTACTAGATTATCTTCACAAGTCCTTTCCACCCTCAATGAATCTGTGAATGAGCATTTATTTACTACAATTTTGTTTCACTTAGGCTAAATTCTAAAATTCAAAGGCATTCTCTAAAGGCCTTGTATATTTACAAAGGTTAAGAAAAGGCAAAACTTCTCAGAAATTGAAATTTTGCCTTCAGTAGTTTAGGAGTCAAAAATCACTTTCTTCATAGCACAAAGATAAATCTTGTCTTTTAACAAGCTACACAAGTAATTGGGAATTGAACCTGATTTCTGGAATTGGATGTTTGAAGAACCACTTTTAAGTCTTCCTGTTTATGTTAAGAGAAGATGCCTGTTTAAGAGGTTTGGCAGTCCATGCACAGATGGTTGAGTTCCAGAAAACTCAGATAAGCATTTAGTAAAATGCAGTACAAGCAGCTATTTCAAACAAGCCATCAGATATCCCAACTATTGCAAATCATGTCTGTTGGCTGGTGGGAAAAACGCCAACCGGGTTAGAAGGAAGAACCAAGTTTCTAAGTTAAAAGGACTGCAGTCCAAACTTATGCTAGTACCATCACAGCCACACAAGACAGAGAGAAGTCTCATCTAATTGTAGATTTCAGATGGAGAAAGACCACCACATGCACTGTGCACAGATTTTACTAAAAATTAGGAACAACTAGTCCACAATAACTCAGACAAATTCACCTTCTGTGCAGGTTTTCCTGCCTCCTCAATGTCTAAACTTTTGCTTTCAAGGAAAAACAAGTAGAAGCTAGATGCACTAAAACCAAATCAGCCACCACTTAGGATATTTAAGAGGAACTTCATTATCTAATGACTAATGACTAGCTTGTATTGCCTGAAGGCAAGGATTAAGCTGAACAATGACAGAAAACGGCTCTGGACTCTTTAATCTCTGCGTCTTCTACACCAAACTTCATTCACCAAGACAAATCTCCTTCAGAACACACACTTGTTTTCAAGTTGAGTTACATACTTAAAAACAGATTACATGTCTTGAGTCCACAACAGGGTGATGGAAGAAAGACTAAAGCTATAGCTGTCCAAAAGTTAAACAATACTCAGGCTCTAATGTAGATCAAAAAGCTGCCTAGACTCCTGTTGGTTAGTGCCAGCTGGCTCTTGCCTCAGCTTTTTATTTCCAACTTGTGCTTAATGATATCATCTGAAAAAACTCTCACACTTCTCCAGGTCAGTTGTCCTGGTGCTCTGTCTGCTATTATATGTTTAGGTGTTCTGAATATCAAGTTTAGCCTTTGGTAGATCTTCACAATTACAGCCTACTCAACCTCTGCACAGACAAGAGACCACTTGAGCACATCAGCTCTTTATTCTGTAACTCAGATCTACAAGCAGTATGAAATTTAGCTTATGCTAAACACCAAGGAATGACAAGAATTTCTTTTTTTTTGTGAATTTGTACTTGTGCTGTTAAGAACACATTCAGCACCTTCAAGGTGAATACTCTGCTCGTTTGCCGGGCAGCAATGTTTCAGAAGCTACATACTCAAACTATCAGTTGAGGTTATTCTCCTTCAGAGCTCTTGTGGCTATTTCACAGACCTGTTTAAAGTTGTTTCTATAGACTTTCTACTAGATTTTATACTTGGGACACTAGGAACATTAGACAATATGCAGTTGAAAAAATGCAAGAGTTATCTAAATGATTGCTAAAAGAAGAAAGTCACCTGAAGTAGGAAAAGGAAAACATTCTGAAACTATCTGGAAGAAATGAGAAAATAAATGTGGAAAAGCAGTTCGACTTGAATTTTGCTTGAACAAAACCTGATAAACTAAAGCCTGCATAGTAGTAGTGTTGTCCAGCTTGTCTTGGCAAGCATTTACGAAAATAATGTACATAAGCCTGTGAGACAGCAAAAGACTTGAAGCAAAAGTTATGATTTTAAAGTTCACATTCATTGATCACATTTTACGTTTTCTGTAAATGACACTTATAACAAAAACAAAAGGTACAAAATCCTTTCAGTAGGGCATCCTTTTGAACCTGAGCATGCTATAGCCATCACTAAATGAGTCACTGACAAGTGTTCAGCCAATATATGGAATGGAGTTTGAGAGAAGGGCAAAAATTTCAAACCATGTAGTTCTAATTAGTCTTTGAAAAGACTGCTCAAGAGACTGGAGATCCAAATGCATACTAGAAAAGATAAATGAAGTAATTTAACATTAGAAAACAAGTAATGAACACATTGAGTCAGTATTTAGGAAAGGAGTAGACAGATCTCATAGGTACCTGTCACCAAAAGAACAAAAAAGTTTCATGTTGAATTGGAAATAAATAAATAGGAAAGTATAGCTATGGTCACAGAGCTTGTGCATCTACTATTGTGCCTTAAAAAAAGTCTTTTTTTTAAGCTTTAAAAACGTACAGACTAATTCACAATACTTATCAGGAAAGAATCACAAACTACTTTTATGCTGTCCAGCTTGTTTCACAAGCATTTACGAAAATAATGCACACAGCTGTAAAAGCCCAGAGAAAGTCCTCTGTTATACAATATTCAGAAAAAGTCACAAATAAGTGCTGTCTGCTGAGAAAGGGGTCGTGCAAAGTAGATGTGATAGAAGTGACACTTGTCCATTTTTAATGTTTTGCTTTTAAAAGTAGCGGCAATATCCTTAAAGCAAGATAAAGTTCTTTCAATATAATTTCTAAACCAGTATTTTCCTCCTTACAAAAAAAAAACCACAACTTCCTGAAAAGGAATAATCTCACTTGCAACTGCTTCAACACTTAAATAGACGGTTTATAGCATATTCCCGTTGGAAGAATTGCATTTTAGAAATAAAAATCATGATGAAGACTTCAGTAGGATTACTGTAGATGTGACTCAAAGGACAAAACCAACAGGAAACTTAACTGGTGGTTTAGCAAAATCCAAGCCAAGTCTAGTTTTTAAGGTAACTCAGAAGGATTGTGGGGTAAAAAGAATGCATGTCGGGGTAAATAACAAGGAACAAGGCATCTTTCCCAGACACAGTTTTAGACATTTCTCCACATGCATTCCACAGAAGTTGACTGGAGGCCTGTATTGCTGCAAAATGCTTCTGTTACATTTTCCACCAATAAGCTACCACTCCCTTTCAGCAATAATATTCCCTAAATGCTCAGAACCAAGAAAAAATATTTTGGATATAAACAGCAAAGGCAGTATCTTCAAGAGCTCTTTACTCAATGCTACTGGGTAGGGCGCATACTAAGACCAGAAAGACTGAGCTGATGAGGCCCTCTACAGACAGATCAGAGTAGCCTCATGTTCTCAAGCCCTGGTTCTCCTGGGTGATGTCAACCATCCTCCTACCTTAAGGAGGGACAATATAAGGGGGCATAAGCAATCCAGGAAGCTCCTGAAATGAATGATAGAAGTTTCTACTGATAGATGATGAATAGTTCTTTCTCCAAAAGACAGAGGAGCCAACTAGGACAGGTGCTATGCTGGACTTTGTTCTCCCAGCAAGGCGCAGCTGGTGGGGAATGTGAAGCTCAAGGGCAGCCTAGGCTGCAGTGATTATGAAATAGTGGAGTTAAAGATCCTTTGGGAAGAGATGAAGCTGCACAGCAAGCTCACTACCATGGACAGAAGAACAGATTTTGGCCTCTCCAGGGATTTGTACAGTAGAGAACCCTGGTTAATATTCAAGGTCCACCTCCTTCAAGCCCAGGAGTGATGCACCCCAACAAAGGAAGTCAGGTGGCCTGTATGGATGAGCAAGATGCCCCTGGATAAACACAAACTAAAAAAAGGAAGCCTGCAGAGGATCAAAGCAAGAACAGGTTGCTTAGGAGGAACACAGTACTGTCCAAGCAGCTGGATTCTATGATTGTATGAAAGCTAAAACCCTGAAGGAATTAAATCTGGGCAGGGATGTCAAGGAGAACAAGAAAAGCTTCTGTATGTATGTTGGTGACAAAAAGACAGCTCGGGAAGATATGTGTCCTCTCTGGAACTGAAGACCAGGTTACCAGGGATATGGAAAAGTCTGAGTTACTAAACAACTTTGTTGCCTCAGCCTTCACTGGCAAGTGCTTCAGCCACACTGCCGAAGTTGCAAAAGGCAAAGGTGGGGACTGGGAGAATGAAGAACAACCCACTGTAGGAAAGCAAGTTTGAGACCATCTAGGGAACCTTGGGGTGCACAAGTCCATGGGACTTGGTAGGACACATCCATGGGTCCTAAGGGAACTGGCAGATGAAAGTGGCTCCGCCACTTCACATCCTATTTGAGAAGCTGTGGCAGTCTGATGAAGTTCTCACTGACTGGGAAAGTGGAAACGTAACCACCATTTTCAAAGCAGGAAATAATGATAAAAGAAATAGGGGAACCACAGGCTGGTCATCCCACCTTCTGTGCCTGAGAAGATCATGAAGCAGATCCTTCTGGAAACTATGCTAAGAAATGTGGAAGACAGATGTGATTAGTGACAGTGAACATGGCTTCACTAGGGGCAAATCGTGCCTAACAAATCTGATGGCCTTCCACAACAGGGTTAAAGGGCTGGTGGATGAGGGAAGAGCAACTCACATCATCTACCTGGAGTTGTGCATAGAGAAATTTAATATTGTCCCACACAACACCATTGTCTGTAAACCGGAGAGATAAGGATTTGATGGATGGACCACTTTGTGGATAAGGAATTGGCTGGATGGTAACACCCAAGGAGTTGCAGTCAGTGGCTCAAGGACCACGTGGAGACCAGTGACAAGTAATGTTCCTCAGGGGTCAGTATTGGGACTGGTGCTGTTTAGCTGGTTGCTGTCAGCAACATGGACAGCAGGATCAGCAAGTTTGCCAACAACAAGAAGCTGTGTGAGACCATTGGCACAATGGAGAAAAGGGATGCCATCTAGAGGGATCTGCACAGGCTTGAAAGGTATGTCTGTGCGAACCTCATGAAATGCAACAAGGCAAAGTGCGAGGTCCTGTGCCTGTGTTGGGGCAGTCCCAAGCTCAAGTACAGGCTGGGCAGAGAATCTGTTAAGCCCTGATGAGAAGCACTTGGGGATGCTGATGGGGGAGAGACTGGACATGACCTGGCAGAGTGCACTTGCAGCTCAGAAAGCCAACTGTATCCTGAGCTGCATCAAAAGAAGTGTGTCCAGCAGGGCAAAGGAGGAGATTCTGCAGCACCTCTCCTATGAGGACAGTCTCCTAGAGACCATGGAGAAGAGAAGGCCCTGGGGAAACCTTATAGCACTCTCAAGTACCTAAAGGGAGGCCTAAAAGAAGGCTGGAGAGTGACATTTTACAAGGGTATGTAGTGATAGGACTAGGGGAAACAGCTTTAAACTGAAAGAGGGTGAAAAAATTCTTTGCTGTGAGGGTGGTGAGGCACTGAAACAGGTTGCCCCAAGAAGCTGTGGTTGTCCCATCACTGGAAATGTTCAAGGCCAAGCTGAATGGAGCCTTGAATAACCCGGTCTAGTGGAAAGTATCCCTGCTTGTGGAGGGAGAATTGCAACTAGATGATGTTTAAGGTCACTCGTAACCCAAACTATTCTACGTTTCTAAGAGTTTGGTTATCTGAATATCCAGTTTGCCTGGAAGTGCTCAAGAGTAATGTACTATCTGTTAATCTTAAAAGTAAGGTTTGAAAGGTAGATGAATATGACTTTTAACTTAACAGTTGCTAAAGGAGTCCTTCCAAGAGCAGGCACAAATGCACAGTGAACTTTAGTGCTGCATTTGCAGCAATCTTGAAACATTTTATAGCTCCTAAAAAGAATGGATATTGCTTTCTGCATAACACTTGATTAAAGAGCAGCTGATTAGTATGGTAGCTCTATTGCATGATTGAGTAAAGCATTTTAGTATTCTACTAGGTCTCCTATGAATGATTTTTGGGCAGAAACAAGAAGTTTGACAACAGAAATTTCTGGCCACTATCAAGCCTGTTCCTGATGTCTCCTCCTGTCCAACTGTCTACTACATCTGTGTCCTCATGATTTCCCTCTCTAAATAGCTACTGCTGTAGATAATTTTTCTACATGCATGACTAAAGCTTGTCTTCCCTGACAAAATCCAGAGCTAGTACTGTAGAACTGTATCTGTGCTTGAGCACACAGCTAGTACTTTTTTCCACCCAACACTGCTACTTTAGTATACAATGACATTATTACCTGATGACTAACAGGTGCTGAAAAAACCCAGTGTACTAGAACACGTTCCATTGCTGCATTTCTTCTAGCAATCAACCACTTGTTTTATTTCAACATAGTCTCTGCTCACCTGAGGCAGAACAGTTACCTTTTGAGAATGCAGCATGATGCCTTAGGAAGCCTGGGACACCCACCACACGAGGGAGTCCTTGGCTGCCGTTTCCCATCAGAGCCATTAAATACCCATTGCAAGGGCTGAGCAAGCTAACTTTTGAAACTAATTGATTACACTAGAGGACCCAGACAATACTGCATCTTGTCTGGAATTATGAAATATTCCTGCGTGGTCTGCAGATCAAATGGAATAGATAATTAACAATATCAGGTAATCACTTTTCCCACGAAAAAACATAATTAGAACCAAAACAAATACTCCCATCAGCTGAGCTCTCAAAATCTTTTCAGTAAGCACTCATCAAGTGAGACTGAAAAAGTTCTATGAAACATAAGGAGCAAGCAGAGCTGTGTTTCTAAGTCCTTAAAAAGTAGAAGGTAAGAAAAGCAGCCTCACTAACTGAATCCTATCAGTGCTAAACCTTGGAAGAAAAAACCCAACGCTGTCATTTAATGTCAAATGACCATTCTGATAGGCATGTCAAACAAACAAAAAAGAAACAAAACAAACAACAACAACAACAAAAAACAAAAAAACCAAAAAACCAAAAAAAAAAACCCACAAAAAACCCCCCAGAACACTTAAGTTTGATTAATATTACATCTTAAAACTAATACACACCACTAAGCCATAAAGCTAGTTTCACAGCCTACTATGAAAACTTACCACAAGAACACACTAACCATACTCGGGAAAATTAAAAAGTCTGAATGGCAAATAACACACATTCACACATTTCCAAAGACTGCAAAAAATATTGAACAGCATGAACCTAAAAAATAGGATTGTTATACAATACAGTCCCTGAATCCAGTGTAGCAATGCTTTAGACATATCAGGCTATTTCAACTTCTACAAAGAAGATCTTATAGTAAAAAAAAGAATGAGTTATAGGAATATAACCAGTAAGAACTACCATACAGAAGAATTGCTAAACAAGCCTATCTTGAAAAAAAATAATTATATACTATTTGTATCGATGCATGACAGTGAAGAACACAGTTCTGAGGATAATAAAGTCTGGGAGCTGAAACTCATTCCCTGTAAGTCTACAGAAAAAAAGCTCCATAAGAATTCTAGCAGATTGAGAACCTTCTTTCTTTTTATAATTTAACTTCAGCTACATATGCTACCTTCAGTGCTTAACTCCTTCAAAACCTGTCAGCCAGACCGTGATTGAAAGAGAATAGTCCTTTTTCCAGTGAACAGTAATGTATTTTCTGCTACCATCCATGTAAGCACTCATTTTACAAGCTTACTTTTCAATACACTAAACTTAAATTTGTTTAAAGCTGTAAGTTTCTGCCAATTAACTCCATGCACAGAGACAAAGATCCACTGAAGTACACTGAAGTAAGAACAACTCAAGCTTCATAATTTTGTAATCAGAATCAAGTCAAGTCTTTCATCACTCCTGAAGTTGTACACAGTGGTGGAAGAATGCTGTTAAAAGAAGTAGACATGCATATACCAAAGTTCTTATTAGAATTTGTCCTGTGGACTTATAATTTTACAAAAATCTCCTTAAATTTAAGAGTGGATGAGCTGTGTTCCATAAGAAGCACACAAAAGCAGAAGTGGCACTGCACAAAAACCACAACATTGTGTTAAGATCAACTTGGAAACTACAAGTAGTCGTCTGTGATTTTCTGGAGGCAAGCCAGTGTGGCCACGGAAAAGATAACAGCACTTCTAGCCTTCATCCCAACTCCAGGAACACAAAAAGCATAACAGAGTTTCAGATGCAGGAGTAAGAAACGTTCACCCCTTTTGTTCGCGTGGATTTGCAATTCAAGACATTGGAATACCATACAGTGTGATCTTCCAGAGTCCCAACCCCACAGAGCACTTGTATGCCAAGATGAGGAGATCATTCAGGTGGTACCAGCTCTCCCACAAAAGAGTTACTGCATCTTCACAAGTCACCACTGTCAACTGTGTCTGATTTAAGCCACCCAGACTACCACAGTATTATTTTGACACTGAATAAGGCTAGCTGCACATACAGACATACATTCTATAGTTAAAGGAGTCGTATCTGATCAAACTCCCTACATAGCCATGGTCTCTCTAACAAGAAGGGCTAAAGGAATTAGTGTAGAATACCTTCAGTGTTGTCTTCTTTCCATTAACTTTTAACATAAGTTACTGTTCAAGTTTCAAAGTATAAAAAATATTTTGTGTTAAGGCTTAAACTGCATTTTAAAAGCAGCTTCAGCAAAATGAGGGTAACTGCATAAGATGCTGAACGATCCTCAATTTAACTGCACTTTGCTTATAGTTCCAGTAGGTGGATTTTATTTACTGAAAACACATCTTCTCGTATCACTGAGCTGGCAAAGGCAGGGCAGCTCACAGGAAAACACCTGTAAACCATGATCACTACTAGATTTAAGTATCTGATACTTCAAAGCCTCTTTCTTCCAGACCATTTCCCAGCTACTGTTCTAAATCTGGAAAAATGGAAGTTGAAACCTGAATGAAAAGGATCAAACACTGATCCAAGTATCTGACAGTTTATCCTGCCATACAACAGTAAGAAGATTATGTGCCTAATCTCAGCCAGGTTCGACTCCACGCTTCTAATAACTTGGTTCCATCCTGCTGCCATCTATGCTGTATGGCTCTTCACGTGTGAGGAACGTTTATCATCTGGTGCTTCATCAACATAAGTTTCTTGATGGCAGATACAAAGGGGTACAGCTCTGGTTCTTCTTCACAGCAAACATAGAAAGTCAATGGTATGGGGTACCATGGACCTGATAAAATACGTAAGCCAGAGGAGACATGAACTGAAGGTTACCAACACAGATACATCATGTCCAAATCTCCACAGCTGAAAGCACAGACTTCAAGAAAGGTGCATGATGTTACACAAGGAGAAGAAACAGCATTTGCTTATGGGCACTATAGGAGGCTGCACACTGATGATCATGCCCATTACTGCCTCTCGTTAAAAATGACTGACCTAGACATCCACTTTCTTACAAACTAACTTGTCATATTACAAGTATATGCCTCTTAACCACTCCAAGCTGAAAAAATACAAGGAAATTGACAAACTAAGTACTTTTTTGAAAGCCAGCTTTAGTCTTTAATTTTTACCACAATTAGTAGTAACACGCTCTAGGCACCTAAGTTTTATCTTTTGCAGTGTGTTTGTTCCTTGTCAAAACTACAGCCAGCTGCATTAAATACTCTGCCCTACTGTACTACCTAGTCACCTTAAAAAAGCAAGTGGACATAAAGCCCTTTGTTCTACTGCTGAGGTGTTTCAAAATCTGCAGTAATTTTTTCATCCAAGTAGAAAACTGGCATGAGACCTCATGGTGGTTTAAACCCAGCTGGCAACTAAACAACATGCTCCCACACCTGCTCACTGGCTGAGCATGACACTGAATAGTCCTTGACTCAGGGCAAGCACTACCCTGCAAAATCCAAAACATCAGCATGTTATCAACATTATTCTCACACTGATTCCAAAATATAGCACTGTGCCACCTAATGAGAGAAATGAACTCTATCCCAGCCCAAACCAGTATATACTTGAACATAAAGGCTTTTTCCCAAACTTCACAGTAACACATACTATTTTGGAGGGGGTTGTTTTGTTTTTTCCAGGCTTTATCTGCTACTTAATTTCAGAGCTTTGAAAGATACCCTGAAATGTGCCACAATCCCAAGTCTGAAAAGTATTTCCCCCCTCTAGGGACTATTTTTCAGAAGTTTACTTCCAGTGTTGCTTTCAATCATGCAGAGTTTTTTCCAGTCTTTACTGATAATTGAAAAACAGTAACAAAGTGATAAACTGTCCTCAAAACATCCTTCTTTCTCTAAGTCTTAACTGTCAACTCAAAAAATAAAGCCTTGCAAGTATGTCCAAAGGAAATAACCTTCTTTCAGCTTTAACAACTGTAATAACAGGTAAGAACAACTACTAATTAGCAAGAGAAATCCATGTCTCATTGTAGCTGGTAAATACATATAAGAAAAGAATAAGCTGATAAAGACTGAAGCTTTCACTACTTGAAATTGAACTACATTTCCCCAAGATAATTCTTTCATGAACACAGCAAAATTTTTCAGTATTTTTTAAAATTTATTATGAAAGGGGATGGGGAGGAGAGGGAAAGTGGGATAATCATTGCATTTTAATCCAGATGCAGAACTTCATCATCATTGTGCAGCATTTTTAGGCTTCAAATGCATTTCAAAAAAGTGCTCTGGCTTAACCTGCATGAAGCCATTATGGCCAGCAACTTTCATCTTCAACAGCTCCAGAAGGTCAGAAGACAGGAAAGATTTCAGATTACAAATCTCCTGCTGTTTTTTTCAGTTCTACCAAATGACTCAAGTAAGAAAAGGTAACCAAGTTACTGAAACCAATGGCCAATAGTATAGAAACCCTGAAGATAACATGGCTGTGCCTTTGATAACTGTTGGAGTTAGTATACTTACCAAAAACTGTTAAAAGAATCATAAAACGAAATGCAGGACCTAAGCCCTGTCAGTTATTTGCTCTTTATTGTGGAATAACGTATTAAGTCACTAAAACCAGAGACTTGCATATTTTTCTTTCTGTTGCATTCTATAGCTATCTACTTCTACTCTGACTTGACATATTCCAGGAAGAGAAAAAAATTCCATAGAGAATAGTGTAATAAATCCTTTGCTGCAGTTGTGCACAGAAAACCATAATGGCAGTCTGGCAAATTTTCTTTTTAAGAGATAGGTATAGATATATAAATACACATATTTTATAGAAAATAAATACTTGAAGCTAAATAAAATTCCTTGCATGCATGTTAAGGTCTTGCTTCTCTAACTCAATATATTAGCTGCATCAACACATTTTAACAGTAGAATCATCTGCAGCTTCAAGTCTTACCACTGTTTGTGGAGGCTGAGAGCAAGTATCTACTTTCTGTCCTATCCTTATAATTCACATTATATCCTTGGAGTGAAACAGCTTCAGAGTGTGTAGGTCAGTAACATCCCTACCCAAACTGAGGCAGGCTTCACTGACTCACACTTTCATTATTACAAATACTTTGCTCTAATCTCAGAGCAAAGGTGCCCTGCAAGGGCACTTATGCTGTAAAACCTTCAGATTACTGAAGGTCTCTAACACACACCAGCTTCCCCTAGAATTAATGTTTACTCAAACAGCTAGCCTAGAATCACTGAGACATAACAGGAATATATACCCACAAAAACATCTGAAAAGGTGAGCAGTGATGAGACATACCAGGCAGGCAGTCAGGTGATTCCCAATGTGGATGCAAAGAGCACTACCTCTGCTAAAAGCACACAAGGTATCACAAGGTATCACTGCAGGATCAATGCCAGTTTTCAAGACCCAATGCTTTCATGGGCTTCTTGAACATTATGGCAATCATTGACAAGACTGAATGGTAATCTGTTTGCAGAAAAGTGCAAGTGAACATGCATCGTATTAATCTCCTCAAAAAGCACAGTAGACTGAGTTGGTGAAGATCATGTTCTGATTCACTAGATTCAGTAATGTCCTTAACAGTATTTAATCATATAAAAGGAGTTCAATTCTTAAAATATCAAGTCCTTGCTTAAGCTGTACATTGAGATTATCTCAGCATAATACACGAACAACCACTTTTCAAATAGCTTGTTTCAACAACACTGGCATTAAGAATGAATCCCTGGAACAGACTATAGAGGTTTAGTCAAGAAGGACTTTTCTACATTTTTTTATTGTAAAAACAAAGCCTATAAACTTCTGAAATGTCAAAACAGTGCTGTGTCTGCAGAACAGTCAAAAGCGTGTGCAAGTGCAAAGAAAATTAAGTGCTATCTTGTGTAACATAGATGTAACAATTTTCTTTAATCCTCACCTGTTTACATGACTCACTTCCAGGAGAAATGCAAAGTGCAATAAATTATGCAGTTTGTTACGGAAAGGCACGGCAAACGCTGCTAAATCCTGTTCAATAACATTAAATAGCAATATGCAGAATCAGAAAAGTAGCTACAGCATACATTTGCACAGAATCACTGCAGAATCACAGAATGGCCTGGGTGAAAGACCATTTAATTCCAATCCCCCTCAACAGACTTAAGACACTAGCGCTGCTCTGGATCCACATAAGGCTTGTTTGAAACCTAACTCCTTCAAGATTGTTCCTGCAGTCCGAAGAGGACAGTACTTTAACCACTCAAGTTGGCTCAGTAGGCCTATACTTTGTTGGTGCACTTTTCTCTAACAAGCACACAAAGTTCAACATTACTTTATTAACTTTGTGCTATAACCCACCAAGTTCATAAGCCACATCAGAGACTGCACTTTAACATCTGCAGACTTCAAAATACAGACTATCTTGAAAATTAAAAAGCTCATGTTAAGGACAATCCTCTCTTTCATACCCCATCCCCAGAAAATCTATGCTTCAAGGTCTTAAAGTAAGTTGCTCCAGAGAAGAGATCAAACAGTCACCATAAACACAAATTTGCCTCCAATCCCACTTCATCTCTACTCTTGATTTCATACTTTAGTTAAGTTCTGCACAAGTAATTCTACTGGCAAGGCAGTTTGCCAGGCAACACCTTTCATCCACATCCCTGCTCAGGCTGACAAAACTCATTCTGTATCTCAGCACACCACTTGGCAGTAGCTAGCAAGTACCCTTGCATCTCTCAGTCTCAGCACACTACAAAAGAGCAGACAGGTTCAACTAGCTCCTTCTTTAGCTGTCAAATTACTATACTCTTCCACCCAAGTGCACTCAAAACCTTGCAAAAACATCTAATGGATCGGAGTGATACAAGACTGCAAACATCAAACGCAGAGTATAAAGGCTGGGGAGCTTCACAAGAATAGCAAACCTCTTTTGCAAAACGACAAAGTTATAGTGCTCTGTTCATTCATGCCTGCATCAGGCACTTGTACTAGATGAGCAAATACCTAAAATTCCAGCAACTCACTCCCCTACCATCCTCAGTGGTGTGTGGTTTTTTTGTTGCTTTTTATTGTGTTTTTTTGTTTGTTTGTTTGTTGGGGTTTTTTTGTGTCATGGGAATGCTTAACAGTTTCTACACTCCAAATAAACTAACTTCACAGACTAAGACACTCCACAGATATGCTGTACCTTTTTTCTCTCCTGTTGCTTTCTCTAGGACAAAGAGAAAGGAAAACAACCTGCCTAGTTTGCCTCCTACCTTATCTTCAAGGCAGCAGCAAGTCTCAGATTAAGGTTTAAAGTACATAACTGTACTTTTTATCAGTATTCCTTAAAGGCTAGTTTAAATGCCCTAGAATTACTCTTACGTTAAGGTAAGTGAAAGATTTAGGGTTGAAGAGAAAGCTAACAGTGCTCAAAGCAAGTGTCAAGAGACTTGAAAGAACCTGCCAGCCTAGGTTCAACCCAACAATGAGATCACTTTGACAGTCAGGAGTTGTAGCTATGCAGTAGCACTGACAAGACATAAGGTTTCCAACAGCTCTGCTCTTGCCAGACACTAGCATTTATACTGGTCTGATAGAAGCAGGGAACAGTGCAGATGTTAACTAGTTTCATATGTTCCAGACTCAAGCAGCCAGTCAGACAACACTTTGTATTGCTTCCACTGAGGACACAAATAGCTTTCCTTTGATGTTCAAGGCATTGCTGTAAAAATCACAGCAAGCATAAGACCCATCTCTAAGAGATCAGTGTTTCACCCATGCTCCACTGAGACAGGGTACCTACCCCAAAGAAAGAAAAATCCTTCTCCAACTCATGGCCTCAGCTGCTTGGGCAGACTGTCACTAGTGCTTCCTCAGACTCTGTTCTACAGGAGGGTGGCTCCACAACCAAGTATCTGACAGCACAGAGTCCCTCCTAACACTGCACTGACAATATACATATACACTGCACACCCTGAATTATGACCAATGTTACCTCTGTGAACAACACAAGCTCAGCTTTGATGACATCATGTCAATTCCATAAATTTTTTCTGCTTTTGTGACCAATCCAGAATCCTTTGCATTTATTACCACGGTACTTCAATGAAAAGAAAGAGTATGCACGAGAAATTTCTATACCAACAACTGAAACTCTTTGTACAAAACTTTAGTTGCAAACAAACTGACTGCAGCTGCATCAACAATTTTCTGGAACTGTTCAACTCCCAGGCAGTTTTTTGGAACTACAGTTCTAGACACCTGCTCAATTGTGTACTGTATTTTACATCTCCACTATGTACAGAACAGGAATGAGACAACACTTCAATCAAAAAACCCTCAGAGGACAAAATGAAATTTGTAGTATTAAATAAGATACACCTCTTTGCCTAAGACTAAAGCTGACAGACCCTTTCTCTACACAACTATCCATCACAAAGTACTGTAGACTAGACTACAGTACTCCACACCGTAATGTCCTCTAGACTGTAGAAGTCTATGAAACTTTCTAAGGGTCACATATTAAAACCTGAAGAATTCTACTCCGTGAGCCGATAATGTTGACCATAAAAAAAACCCACCACAACATTACAGTTAGTTGCCATGATAGGCCAAGAAGGAACACAGATTTTTTGGAAGAAGATACGCAAGAAGAGGCTCAGGCTTTCAACCAACATGTAAGCCTCACAGTAAGGCAGCTGGAGGAAGTTTGAAAAGATGCCCATATAACAGTGATCAACAAAAATGTCCTCAAGTAGACTTACTCTATCTTCAATTAGAGATGGTAGAAATTTCAGCAGCAGGACCAACACAAAAAAAAAAGCCTTCAGGTGTGGAGCCCCCGCTTCCTTGTACTAAATGGAACAGTATTACCACAGCTTCACAACTACACAAGACTTTGGATGCAATACACTATTCTTGGCTCGGTCTCTAAACACATCCTGCCTCATTTTCTTGGCAGAACGAGCAGGCATGCCAAACTGCAAATTAAATCCACATAAGCATTATTACCAGTTCAAACACAGTCAAGGAGACAAGAAAAACAGACCTATAAATAAACATGTTCTCTTTCAGACAAACTAAGTAGCAAATTTTATGAGCATATGATTGTTTTCATAAGAGAACAGCACAGGAGCTTTGAAGCCAAGAAAACTAAGACAATTCCCCAAACTTAAGTCACCAGCTGCTTTCTGAAATTAAAGTCTGAATTCCACAAGTTTCAGTTTAGCTAACAATTCCACAAGCACTCCTAGGCAAATGAAGCAAAGGCCTGAAAACATGGGGATTATTCTACAGCGTGAAAGCTATGCACTTATCTTCCACATGTACAACTGAACTTGCACTACAGACAGTGGGATTTAAAATAATGCAGGTTTTTTAAAGGATTAATTCACGTTTTTACCTACATTCAAGTTACAGAAAAGTGGGCCTAAAAAAAATGCAGTTTGGTATACCAAGGTAACTCATGTGTTATTAAATACTGTCTCTTTTTGTCAAAAGATGCTAAATCCATCCGTCTTGGAAAGCAGAACGCCTGTCCTTGCACATGCTTGCACAGGGCAGGTTAGAAAATTGAATTTCATCCCATTTTAGCCTCTTCCCTAATTAAATTTAGAGTCTTTTTAGCCTATTTTATATAATTATATATGCTTAACATTTGCACATGGAAAATGTTATTATATTATAAATAAACAGCTATCTAGAGTGGCTGATTAGAATTCAGTTATGATGCTTTGTTGAGAACAGTGTTTCCTACCTACTGCACAACTAAAATTAGTACACTTGGTAGTTCTGTAATTTTTATTTACATACATCCGCATTAGTCAAAAGGATGTCAGAGTTAACACAGACTAAAATATCCAGTTCCAATGACTCATTCCAGACAGATTCTCTGGTTAGCAAGAGAAGATACAGTGACATTCATGACCCACTTATCAGATGCTGCTGTTGTAAGTGTGATTATCAAATGAAGAGACTCTTGTTCAGCACCCTTTAAAAATCTTCATTAGTATCAGCATTTCATATATTTACCTTCAGAAAAACAACAAAACAGCAGTCAGCTATCTTAATTCTTAAATATAGCACTTTCTCTATTAATAGAAAAACATGGAAAGTAAACTTCACCTCAGCTACTAATGTTGCCACAACAGAAAGTTGTGCCCATGAAGGGCATGCTTGGAGATGACTGGCACAAACCACCCACATATTAGCTTTCTCCCTTCTCCCCTTCACAAGTAAACTGAACTAAAAATCAGTAAGGGACACAAACTTTACGTTGACAGTACACTGCAAGGAACTATAACCTTGGCTGAAAAAAATCAAGATGTTTTAACAAATTGTAGTCCATGGAAAAAGCATTACCAAACTACTAGAACTCTCTTTTATAAAAAGGCTACAGACTGCTCACATGAAATGAGTAAGTGAACTCCAGGGTGCCTCCTTCACCTCAACTAGTTTTCCAGAAGCAGGAAGGCCTTCAAGCTCAACTCTTCTCAACCCTAAAGCATGCAGAGAGCTTCAAGTAACTGGGACACTTCCACCTCTAGTGGGAGGCGTCCCTACCTGTGGCAGGGCGGTTGGAATCAGATGCTCATTAAGATCCCTTCCAACCCAAAACATTCTGCAATTCTATGATAATGCAGTCTTAAATGCACTCTGGTGTTGCAGATATGACCACAGAGGGAGTATTAAATAACACGGTGAGAGAAAGTCTGCTTCAAATTCACAAGATGCTCTAGCAAGTATTTGGGACAAGATGACAGTAACTGGCCTTGACCCCTCTGAATTTCAACACACAGCACAGGTGATCCAGTTAACCACAGCAGGAATAACTGATTCTCAGGTCAGGACTGTGGTTGCTAACTGGGCATAGTTGCAGAGACCACATCTCCACATGGTCCCACTGCATGCCCTTTGGGGTAACCAAGTTGATCTCTGCCCCAGGGATCAGAAGGCTGTGCTTACTTCCTTTTGTTGGCCTTGGCCACAGATGACAGTCCTCAGAAACTGAAATACTGTGACAACGAGCTTGCAGAATGGTACCACTCTAAGCCAAGAGCAAGACTGGTCACTGTGTGCTGCCACCAACAAACTGCACTCTGTTTGCAAACTAGTAGGCCTGCACCGGCGGAAACAAGTCACACAGACCATGGCAATGCCGCCAGCACAAAAATATATTTCAGCTTCTATTCTCCCCTAAACTTCTCATCATTTAAAGGTACTCATCAAGTATCTAGTACTCATGATAGTTCATTCAAGAATGAAAAAAGTCACTGCTTTAATACAGGAATCGGACCAATAAAATTCTGAAATTCATGTCAAATCTCTTTCTTCACAGAAACCCGGTAACAATTCCTGTTCTGAATTTAGATGGGAAAGAAAAATTTGCTTTTCAAGAACTCTGTAGAAAACCTGAAAATGACTAAGAACAGGGACTGAAACTAGGGAGTTTTCTCCTCAGCATCTGCAAACACAAAGCAATCTTACTCCAGGCCACTTAAATCAGAAGTATTGTTCCCAATGCAGTTATAAGGTCAGACACCACATTCTTCAATCTCACTTATAACACTAAAACCTTCTGAAACAGGATTGATGTAGTATTTTTGCTGGCAGAAGAAAATATGCCTCAAAGCTGATTTCTGACAAAAAACAACACTATTTCCAATAGTTCTAACTCTGGAGTTCTCAGCTACAGAAAATGTAATTTCAGTAAAGTTATCCTGTAAAAATCCCCTGTGAATTCAGGATCCTTCTTAGGCATTATTTCATGCTACACAGAAGACATCACAGCTTAAAACAAGAGCTCTACAATTAAGTCGCACTGCATTGCCAGGTAACAAGTCTTTTGTAACTATGTAGCAGCAATGTGCTCTTCTAGAATATAAAACATCAAAACCATCATGTAAGGCCATTTGGACACTGACCATTTATACCCAGTTCTGTGGGCCTGCAACAGCCTCTTAACTGGGAGAAGCATGTCATTCTTAAGCAACTTCAATAAGGAACGCAAAATATGTGAACTCACATCTGCAAGACAGCCCACTGTCTCTGAACTGACATTGTAACAACTGATGAAAGACCAGTTACATCTTTCCACCATCAGAACAAAAGGTCAGAAACACTTAAGTAAAGGATATTTTGTTTCAAACCACTGAAGTCCTGAACTGCAGAGAAAACAGGCTTGTTTTCTGCATCAACCAGTCTCCACCTGAAGACAGGAGGCTGTGGCATCAGCCTAGTCTACTTTCTTTGGCATCCTCAAGAACATTCATTATTCTTTGCAGTGAAGAGGAGAAATTTGGTCAGCTCAGAAGGACAAAAAGCAATGATTTCAGTATCCCAAGACTACCATGCTGAAGCAGGATACTTTGCAGACGTACCCATTCCACCATCTGATGTCTCAAGAACAAGCCACCTAAAGTTGAATTAAAACTCAAGGAAGCCTTGTATAAATACCTCCTTTTCCACATCTGAATCTTCTTTCAAAAGACCCCTAAAGCTCACATTTAATGTCCTGTTAGCATTCATAAAACTCACACAAACCTGGATGAAATGCCAATGCAGACACTTAATTTTGGGGTATATAATCTAAAAAATTAAGTTACTTCGGACTAGCAACATCAGCATTGGTTTCTCCTGTCTTTATTCCATAACTTAAGAGAATTTCAAAAAGCCATCTGACAGTTTACTGCTTGGAAAAATGAAAAGATGCTAAAAACTCCAAAACCAACATACCTGTTATTTTGTCCCTGACAAGCTTGCAGGATTCTATCTCCCCAATGCTGCCAAACAGACTCTTCAGTTCCTCTTGTGTCATGTTTTGTGGAAGGTAGTTGACTATTAAATTGGTCTTGCTGTCTTCTGTGTTCCCAGAATCAACTGGTGATGAGCAATTGTTTATGGTGGTTGAACCATGGGCTGTGTTATTACAAGTTGGTCCATTAGACAGTTGTGTTTCCATGGCAGCAATTACCTGCTGAAAAACACAGAAAAGAAGAACTATCAAAATTCCCATTTCACCATCTAGTATGATAATCTAGACAAGAATTTAAAAGACCTGTCACTACGCAGAAAAGGTATTGCCAAGGCCATACCCTGCCTCCGTATGCAAAAAAAAAAAAATCCCACCCCATCAATACAGAAAGATGTTAAATATTAGTCAAGGCAAGGCTTTAAAAACGCGCAGGTAATAAAATGTATCTTCCAGAAGCTCACTCGAAGTCAACACTGGAGGCATAGTTTCCACCCCCTGCCACTCCCTTCAATCAGGGCATCACAACACCCCCATTATAGAAATTACCAAACCGAATTAGCCTGTTGCAAGGGTAATAATTTTTATAAACTTACAACTAGTTACTGAAACAACATGAAATGCAGCTTTTAAGGTGGTAGTATCTGATTATTTTCAGAAAGAGGTGGGGATTAACTATATCCTGAGTGTATTTCTCATAAGCAATGGCAGAAATCAAGATTAATACTTGAAAGAGATACTTAAGAGGATATATAAAAGTGTTAGGATGAAAAACATACTCTTCCTTGATAACACCTATGTCAAACTTCTGTGATTACAGCTTGGAATTAGGTTTCTCAATGCTTTTATTAGACTAAACTGACAAGTCCTGGTTCTCACTTCTTCCCTCCCCTGAACTCCGAAAACAGTTAAATTTGAATCTTTAACTTGATTTACTTTTAGACATCAAAGTAAGGGAGTGATCACAGCACGAAGAACTACTCTGTGCCCAAGAGGATCACCGAACAGATCCTCCTAGAACCTATGCTAAGACATAGGGAAGAGGGGGACAAACTGGAGACTGCCAGCAAGGCTGCACCAAGGGCAAGTCCAGCCTGACCAGCCATGTGGCCTTCTATGATAGTGACTATCAGTGGACAAGGGAAGGGCTACAGCTATCACTTGTATGGACTTCTGTAAAGCCTTTGACGCAGGCTTTACAGCTTACAACATCTTTATCTCTGGAGTGGAGATAACTGATGGGTGGACAGTTACATGGAGAAGAAAGTGGTTAAATGGTCACATCCAGAGTTAAACAACTCAAAGAGTCATGATGGATACAGTGACGGTGGTGTCCCTTGGGGGTCCATACCAGGACCTGTATTACTCAATGTCTTCACAAATAACACAGACACAGGGATCAAGGGCACTCTCATCAAGTCTGCAGATGACACCAAACTACGTGGTGTGGTTGCCACACCCGAAAGACCAGATACCATCCAGAGGGACCTGGACAAGCTGCAGAAGTGGGCCCATGGTAATACCAAGTTCAACGAGGCCAAGTGCGAGGTGCCACACGTGGGTCAGGGCAACTCCCAGTATTAAGACAGCCTGAGGGATGAACAGATTGAGAGCAGCCCTACCAAGAAGGACTTGGGGGTGCTGGTGGATAAGAGGCTGGCCATGACCCAGCAATGTGCTCTTTCTTGCAGCTCAGAAAGTCAAGTGCATTCTGGGCTGCATCAAAACCAGCATGACCAGCAGGTGGAAGGGATTCTGCCTCTCTGTCCTGGTGAGACCCCACCTGGAGCACTGCATCCAGCTTGGGGGTCCTCAGTGCTCAGAGGAAGGACATCAACCTGTTGGAGCAAGTCCAGAGGAGCACCAAGGTGATTAGGGGGATGAATACCTCTCCCAGGAGGAAAAGCTGAGGGAATCAGGGCTGTTCAGCCTGCAACAAGAGAAGGCTTCAGGGTGACAGAATTGTGGCCTTCCAGTCCCTAAAGGGGGCCTACAAGAAAGATGGAGAGGGACATTTACACGGTCCTGTAGTGACAGAACAAGGGGAAATGGCTTCAAACTGAAAGAGAGTAGGTCTAGACTAGGTATTACGAAGAAATTCTTCACTGTGAGGGTGGTAAGGCACAGGAAGAAGCTGCCTACAGAAGCTGTGAATGCTCCATCCCTGAAGTGTTCAAGGCCAGGCTGGATGGAGCTCTGAGCAGCCTGGTCTAGTGGAAGATGTCCCTGTCCATGGCAAGTGCATTACAGATAGGTGATCTTTACAGTACCTTTCAACTCAAACCATTTTATGTTTCTACTGTGTCTTACCCCAAAGTAATTGACTGTATGGTTCCAAGATGCAGCAGAAATAATTTGGAGGAGTGTACTTGTACACAAGTAGTTGTCACAAGCTGCCACAGGTACAAAAGGTTCTCTGCCACCTCAGTCAGTGACTAAATGGAAACAGTTGGTAAACACAGTGGATTTTTAGTGGCAGCCTAATATCCAAGAATTGGGAAAACTACCCTATTTGACACCAACTATTCAGGATGATGTCCAAGAGAAATTATATAAGTTAATTCTGCAGTGATGCATATTTCAACACAGAAACAAGACGTATCAAGAACTGTATTGAAGAAATCCATCAGTCATTGAAATCCAACCTCATAATCAAGCTGCTGGAAGTTCTCACAAAAAAACTTCTTGTAAAATCACAGCATAGCATCAGGACCTCTGACAGTTCTGCTATAACAGTCCTGTTTAAAGCACCATATGCAATCAATGCCTACCCAAACAGCTGATTAGGTCAGCTGCATTCAGGGAGTGCATAACGACTTCCTAAAACCACGAAAGGGATAAGTTGAGTTTCTCAAAGTACATTTCAGACATTCCTGGGAACACATTTCTTTGTTCTGCATACAGAAGTATTTTCCAAGAGGCTACTTCAGCACTATGCAAAAAGGGATGCATCTACTACGAACATCTATTACAAAACCGCGATCTAGTTTTCCTGAAGAGCTAAAACTGGAACATTTTCTTCCCTTGTGGCAAACTCCAAGGGATAACCTGTTCCTGGCACTGACGAAACAAGTCCACTGAAAAGATGATAAAGTAGATCCCAATTAAGATAAATTACTTTTCAAAACAATAGTATATCTTGTAGAGATAGTAGTCACAAATGATGTGCTCTAACTGAGGCTTTCCAAGATTGCCATTTCCCCCTTTTTTATTCTCAAATTTGAAGTGTTCATTGATCAAAATCAGCAGGATTTAGCAAGGAGAACAAAATTCTCACTTAATTGCACACTTATTTCATGTTCAGGTGGCACAAACAGAATCCTAGGCTAACATCCAAGTGAACAGCTGCAGTAGCCTGTGCATGCTGAAAGTTACAGCATTTCTCAGCTATAGAACCATCTGCTCTGAAAAAAGTGATACCAATGTTTTACAAATAATACATATCCCACTGATAAGTTGAATAGAACTGTTTGTAAAAGACAAAGCACAAAGCACTATATACTTTTTCAATCAGAAAACTAGTTTGAGATTAATTTACAGTTTTCAAACAAATTTCTTAGAATAAGACTGGCAAATATACTTTTAAAACAGTAATCATAAATACACAGTATACAGGTTTTCACAGTTACTGCAACTTTTAGTATTCAGACCATACCAAAACCATTTTAGTACAATACTCCTCTTCAATTATCCACCAGGTATTTTGAATTAGTACTAAAATCTAATTGACATTAGAAAAAAGGCAAGCCACTGCAGTGTAATTTCTACAGGAGATCACCATATTATACAAAAAGTTGTCTTGATGTGCCACTGTGATCTAGGCTCTCAGAATAAGAACACAACCTACAGCCTATAACGAAACATATATACGAGTTAGCATTCGAAATGGAAGATTAAAAGACTTTGGTATGGCCTCAGCACTATTAACATGTAAAAAAGAAGCCTACTGAATTTAAGAAAAGTCCCACAGACCCCAGTCCAAGGCTCTGCTGCCCACGAACCACTTCTAAGCAGAGAAGCCACATCACACAGTCTGACTGCCATGTTAGTTTGGAGTTGCCGTCTGCAATATGGACACAAAAAGTACCGTACGTTAGATTAGCAAGATAATGCAACAAATCAGTTTGTACAAATTTACAGTAACTGCATTTATATTCCCAGCACGTCCATGCAGTGTGGCTTAATAGGATTTGAGGCAATTCCAATCTAATCTTTCTAAATTAAGTTCTAAAATTATTTTTCTTACACGAAATAAGATGCTTATTTTTAAGGAGATTTAAAAAACAATGCAGTCTAGTTACCCCTGCGTCTACCCTGGAAACTACCTCCAGAACCACACCATGCCAAAAAGAAACTATATCACAACGGAAATTTTTAAATCTTCAAGACTGAAGAGTAAAGAAAGAAAACACACTGAATTGATTTTTCACCAGGATAAAAGATGTCCATGAACCACCGGAAGACAGCTCCTCTTACACATAAGCTCCCCTTACACACAAGTCTTTCCCAGATCACAGAATACACCAGACTACTTTGTTAGAATCCAATCTGTTCATAAAATTCCAGGTTTTAAAAATTAAGTAAATTAGAATATTGCCCAGATGGTATTCACTGTGGTTCCTTGCAATAGCTGTTTCAAAGTACTCCTGGACATACAAGGGGCGGTAGAGTCAAGGATTTCTCAAGTGAAGTAACTGGAGCAAAATGTGCTTTTCCTAAGGGTGTTTTTGTCCCCACAAACCCTGTTTTGTTGTAACTAAAAGACTGCAGCAAATCCATTTGGATTTAGATTGAACAGTGCCAGGAGGATACCACAAGAGTTAACAGGCCATTTGCAGATGATTACAAGTAGTCCACATGTGAAATATAACCACAATAGGAACAACAGGCACAACAAGGGAGACAGCTGATTGTTGCCCCAGTTTAAGACTATTGCAAATAGAAGAGATCCTTCTTGCCCTTGGTTAGCAGATAAGGCAAGTCTAAACTCGATTTAAAAAGACTTGGGTTTCAGAAGGCTGCTGCATCCAGGGTTTATAAAGACCGACTTCAAAACTTTTTATGTTTTAAACTGGTGCAGATTACATTTCATTTCGCTACCAAGTCCATGTGGTTAGCTGATTTCATGTCTGGTCTTTATTTCTAACTTAGGTTAGTAAAGACTTTCAAACACCTCTTTATTCAAAATACTGACACTTCAGTATCAACGGCAAGCTTGCATGCCATTCTCTCTGGTCTCAACTCAAAAACCAACAGTAACAACTGCACTTCTGAAGCTCTCTGTTGTTTACAGTCGAGTATGTATGATCAAGTGGTTACCACATGAAAAAAATCTTAAAGTCTCAACCAACTTCTTTTAAGTCCAGAACAGCTCTATTAAGCAGAGTCCATCAAAGTAGCACTTTCCAAAATTCCCTGTCCTACAGGGACTGTAGTAATGTGTGTCAGATGATATATTTGGATCCCTGCGACACTCAGCAAAGCAGTGTGACCCCACAGCTTATTTGCTTCTTGTGAACCACAACTTATACAGACTGAAAACTTCAGTATGTGCAAGTCAATTCCCTAATGACACACCACTGTGTCTCAAAACCGTATTTTGCTCTACCAATTCTTTTACCATTTTAATACTGTCAAAGCAGCAGCTCTTTTACAGTTAGTTTGGAAAACTGAAGTTCTTACCATTTTATTTACACTTCTACCTGATCAAAAAAAAAACAACTCCCACATGGGATATAGCTCATCACATCACAGAAAAAAAATAAGTTTTCTGAAGCTCAGTTTCCAGCCTAAACAGTGTACTAAAACAGCACGTTATCACAGAATTTGACCTGTGACTAGACTTCAAAGCACATTTTAAAATACTGAACTATTGAAGAATCTTTAGTACTATTAAAAATGCTAGTTCAGTTTTTGACTATTAGCCTCAGAGTACATTTCAGGTTATTAAAATAGCTCAGCAGTTACTGCATTCAAAACCTATGAAACCGTTAAATTCAGTGAACAGGGTTCTGTACATACTAAGGAAGTGAAAATTTGCCTTAAAATACATTCAGATCAAGAGGAGAAGAATTAAGTCAAGTGGATCAAGTCAATCTGCTCTTTGTTTACAATGTTTAAAGGAAACAGAGCTAAAGACAAAGTTCGTCAGTTCAGCAAACTGGGTAGTTCCTTTTGTTAATACACAGTGCATGGAAGCCACCTATTTCTCAATAAGCTTACTTTCAGCTCACTAGACACAATTAGGATTTTAAACCCAAACACTCTAAAACACTCTTTATGGCACTAACTGAATCCCAGTTTCTAATTAGCTGCATTTCAAGCAAGTCATGAGTAATGTTTGCCTAGCAGAGAAGCACGTAGGCTTTTTTGTTTTTCAAGAGCAAAGACATCAGGAGTTCAAAAGCCCTATGATTTATACCATTAATACCGGTTGTCATAGAACAGTTCCAACTGTAACAGTAGATTTTTATATGAGCGCTTTAGAAAATAAAGCAGAGGTAGCAAGATGAAGGTGGGGAAAACAATAGTCACAGTGAGCTATTAATTTTTCCTGCAACAGATGCATATTGTTGTGTAACATACCGAATTGTTCACGCTTAGCTGAAAATGCAAGTTAAGGCTGGATCCTGGCAGTGCTGAGACAGAACCGAGCAGGTGACAAAACAGATAAGCCTTCAACCACTATTACCACCTCACCTGTGTATACACGCTAGGGAGAAACCTTTAGTGCCTCATACTTCTGGCCAAAATCTTCCTACCACCTGTTTGATTCATACCCATGCACCCCTGTCACTGAGGGGGAAAAAAAAAGTTATTTCACATAGGCCTAATATACAGACTTCATTTCTACTTATAGACAACACACTAAAAAAAAAAATCACTGCACAGATGCCTGCCCTGATTCAGCTATACACTTCTGTGAGGCTGAAATCTTAATGGTTAATGACGCAAAACAATCGGCCATTTGCAAAAGCAACAGGGAGCTTTTGCTAAGTGCAGTTTTGCACCCCCACGTCCGCGATGGAGGAGGAGGGTTTGGGTGTGTGGTGGTAAAACCTCTGATGTGCATATGACAGATGGGACAGCACCCACCGCCAGAGGCTGCAAACAGGTGAGGGCAGCGGGCCGGGCAGAAGCAGACCTGGTGGAGGCAGGGTGGTGCTTTTCATCATGCCAGCGTCCTCCCTTACACAACTGGCTCAGGCACCGAAGCCCCACTCTGCCTCACACACCTTAAAAAAAAAAAAAACACACACTTCATTATTTGACAATTCATGAAGTGCACGAAACCACAGCATTAATCATTCATACTCAAAAAAGCTGTACAATAAGGGATAACAGCAGCTGTTCAATCTAGCATATGCAAAAGCTATTACATAGGTTTCTACAGTATCCCACACTTCTTTATGGTTAAAGGCACATATAGGCCAGAGGGCATCTCTTCAGTCAACAACCTTGCCTGTCAGAACAAAACACTATTCACCTTTTCAGTTTCCCTGCAGGAAGGAGAGCTGTCAAGGAAAGCTTGATGGTTACTCTGATGTCCACACATTAACAGTACAACTTGAGCCTGGTGAGTCTGCACAAACAGGCTAAGCAACACTTGTTCATCTGTGTTTTCATTTTTTCTTTAATAGTATAAACCAGGATTTCTCAGTTAGCAATCCTCCACACTTGCTTGTCCATTAGTCATTCCCTCCATTACACTATTTAAAAATCTGCAGCACAAACTGGATCAGGATATTGCTTGAGGAGAAAACTCATGCAGCTTAAGAGAACCAACCATAAGAGTGTCTCTTGACTTATCCAAAGTTATGTGGAAGAACTTTGACAAAATACAGATCAAAGACCAAAAACCATCACAGAAAGCTTAGAATTCATCTGATAATAAGGTGGTCTCAAAATTTTCAAGTGACTTACAAAATTACTAATGTAAACACAGGCATCTAAGACCAGAAAGCAGGAGTCCTATACAACAATAAAGAGCAATTACATATGCTCTCAAAAGTAGCAGGTTAGAAGGGGAATCACATTGATTCTTGAACGAGCCACTGAACAAGCAGCACCACCTAACACTTCTACACCATGGCCTCAGTCATGGTTAGTTAAGAATGAAGGTGGATATGAAATAGATAATATGGGTTGTAGGGAAAAGGACTAATTCACACCTGTAACTGGTGCTGCAGAAATTAATCTGCAAAATTCTCAACAAGGATGAAGAGGCAGCAAGGCAGACTAGTGCATTCCAGGTAGGCAATGAGAAGACAAGAGGACAACTGCAGACCACTGAGCAAGAAGCAGACATTAGTACAGGCCTGAGAGGACACTAAAAGGACAGAAGGAAGAAAGTACACATTATCTATTGCATGTAAAGATTTTTAGGGAACACTAAAAACACATATTAAAAGTCGCCACTCAGTATGAAATGCTCTAGTAAGCTCTTAATAGTCCTGCAAAATACTTAAGAGTATTATAGTATAGGATGCTCTAAACAATGTCCCATTGAAGCTACCATTAGGAGTAAAGCCAACAAATACTTGCAAGCCGTTCTCAAAAAATAACATGTACAACAAGGCAAGGACATCAATTGACAATAGAGTAGTCTAGAGATCACACAGGAGCTCTTCTGACCACAATCACTGATTATCCCACCAGCTGGGGTAAAGGGAGAGACACATACAGGGTAATTTAAGTTATGTTATCTGAGAAACCGCACTAGAAAGAACTCTAACAGACTTTTGCACAGAAAACAAACATCCTGTCAAGCGATAAGTGGGACTCGAAGTGTAACCATTTGCATGTTCCTAATTATTCAGGTCAATTTAGACACACAACCACTTGCCAAGATAACTTATTCTCTGGGCAAGACAGCATCAACATGTACTACTAATTAGCTGATATGGAAAACTTTCCCCAGCCAACAGTTACACTCTTTGCTTTTATTGCCCTCTTTCATATAAAAAAAGTTCAAAGCCAGATGATGGAAAGTGATTACTTCTGTTATATTTGAAATTTAACTAAATGTTAAATCAGGTCTGTTTGAACATAGCCAATATTGATGTTCCGCAAAAGTTCCACCAAAACTAGGACTAGATCACATAACGAGCTGCTTAGGCCTCAAATAAACAAGCTGCGAAGTATTCCAAATTTAATTCATACTTTAAATAAGACTTTTTTAACAGGAAAGACCTTTCAACTGTACCCTACCAGTCAGAAAATCTTACAAACTACATTTTTTGTTCTTATTTGCTGTCCCCAGACTCCTGTGTTAGCTGTCATGCTTCTAGCAGAGTGCTGTCCAAGGAACGTAACTCTGTCAAAATGCATATATATTCTTCAAGAGGTAACAGCATCTTACTGCAGACATTTCCCTTCAGCCTTATACATCTGCAGACATCATGAGCCTACTAACAGAAGAAAACAGATTCAATTGTGCGAAAAGAGACAATTTGACGACTCTTCAAATACAGCATCTTGATAGGTTGAAGGGTTTCAAAGTCAACATCCACTTGAACTGGCTAGGATGCCTACTTCAGTTTTTCAGCATTTACTTCAGCATTCCAGTTGGGCTGTGTAAAACCTTTTCCCCTTTCACACTGCAGTTACATTCATCTGCCCCAATGGCAATTTCAAAAGCTGACCTTTTACCAACAGACAGGAATAAGAAACAAACCAGGCTTGTCTGACTCATATACTGATACACAAACTTAAACCTGTTAGAAAAACAGGCTCTTCCTTATGAAGAAAACATGTATGAACTTCAAGGGCACACATTGCTCTATTTACTCTTCCAATAGGACATCTCTACAAGGTTTTGCCCCTCACACACCAAACTTTCTTCAGTGCAACGCAGGGCTCAGCAATGGATAAAAGGACTCATCGCAGAGGATAAGGAAGACAAGGCTGGAAGACGAGCTCTCTTCCACCAACTTTTCTCAGCAGTAGTCCTTGCTCATAGCTCACTGGTAAACTGGAGACATAGTTATGCCCAAACCCCAGCAGCATCACAGACATTCCACCAGAGGTACACCGCAGCAGATTCACACAGCACAAATTTGGTGTGTCCTGTACAGCCCTACACTTCAAACTGCAAGATGAATCCCCTCAATTCTCTCCCTTCAGGGAAGTTTTACTTCTCTCAAGAGAGAATTTTGATCTCAAATGTAGATTAGGCAAGGGAAAAGTTGTACAATTTAATATCCCTACCACTTAAACCCTCACATAGATAGCTACTTAGCTAAGCAAGTGACATTTTCAATCCCCTACAAAAAGGGGAAAAAATGCAAGCAGTTTAAAATAAAAAAAAAATCAGTAGTCTCCAGGCTTCTCCCTCCATACTCTTCTTTACAAATACTTCCCAAGTGGCATCAGGCTGGCCAGCAACACAAAGCCTGCACTCTTGTATGCCTCAATTAGCCCAGATCATCACTGGCCTGACAGACTGCCATGTCACAAATTGGAGATGGCATCCTTCTTTTACTTCCAAAACTCACGACAAGCAAAGCTTATGTACAACACAGAAAACGCATTCAAACCAAACTGAAACATACGCTATTACACACACAGAATCAAGTCACTTTTGCCCAGGAAACATTAATCTTTCCACTAAACTTCCTGGGGAAGAAGAGATCTTTACAAAGGCAAGAGCTCAACTAGTAACATATGGCAAGAGGTACTGGGGTTTGCCATGTGTTCAACATTACAGCAGATGTCACAGCGAACAAGCTACCTGAATAGCTTTGGACATGATGTCCAAAATTGCTTCTGTGGCTTAGGATCACATCTTACAGAGGTTAAACACTACTGAAATACTAAATACTTTCTTTCACTCTTCAGTGAAGGGCCTCAAAGTAGCATGCAAGGCAAAACCTAGGAACTTGGGGCAACGACTGGCTTGAGCTGCCTTTGTTTTCCTCACAGGTGGGCACAAGGAGTTGGAAGAACAGAAAAAAACTATACAAACAAAACACTTCAAGTCCACATATTTTGACATTGCCAGTCAAAAGAAGCTCAGACTTGACTTAGTTACAAGACTTCCATTTTACCACTTCTTTAAAAAAGATTTACGATCACCCATAAAGCATCAAGACTTTTTATTGTCTTCTTAACTACTCATAGTGAAAGAATATGAAAAAAATTTGGCCAAGGCCAGTTTAATCTGAAGATCTATTACACACAGACTGACTATTCAGACTCCAAGAAGCATTCTTAATAGTTTGAAGTTAATAGTCACATCTAGAAAAAAAAACAAGCTTAAAGACAGCTATGACTTCTCCCTTCCTGCCTCACAAGGAGTCGGAAGTCACTGTCGTTCCATGAAAGCAGCACAAACGCTTCAAATAGCAGATGAAGAGAACTTGTATTTCTTAATCCTAATATACTATGACTAATGAATAATGCAAAACAGATACAACATGACAGATCCATATGCTGCGCTGACTTAGATGCAGAAATCTTTATTTCTATAATCAAACTAAAAATGTAGAGGAATGAATATTTAAGTTTTCCTACTTGAAAATTATCTTGTTCTTGCTTTCAGTCAGCACTGAAATCTTGCCCAAGTCTTACAGTTTCTGACCTCTGCGGATGGTAATCTTTGCACGAACATGAATTCAAGAACAGATGCAAGAACTGTTTGTTAAAACTTGCAAGAATTTGATACGTTATTAATACTGCTGATCAATTTCTTATTCTGTCCATAAAGATGGCCATTTGGCTTCCATGCATTCTACCTCTTTCTCCTTTTTTTTTTTTTTTCTTTTTTTTTCTTCATGCAAAGTCGTATCTAGTTTGTCTCCCACTTCTGGTTTTTTCTAGTATTCCAATTAGCACTAAACTATGTATCACTTGACTTAACATACCCTTGCTCCTTATATGGGTTAACCCACATGTTTCGATTTGATTCTCATGCTTTATTATTTCATGTATTATCTTATGCTAGATATTATTCCAAAACCTATCAAAACTTCAACTTCTATGCAGCAGATTTTTCTATTATCTATGTTGTAACATTGTATATACATATTACTGAAATCTAAACTTTGCAACAACAAATCCTAGATGAGGCAATTTTCTTTCAAATTAGTTTTGAAAAGCTGATTTCACAGTTTTATGAGATTTATCAATGCATCAAAAAATTGAAGTAATACCCCACTTCACAGTAAAAGTAATTATATGCCTAATTCAAAAGCAAGAGAAACAGTCACAGAAGTACGTCACTGTAACAGAGCTCCCAAAGACATTGTCATATGTTTGCCAGTTTATTTCATTCCCCTGTGTACCTCTTCAAGATTTAATATCAAAGGAACTGTTGGCAAGAAAGTTGGTGAGAAGTTTCAAGATAGCAAGATAGCAAGACAGCAAGAATAAAGACCAATAGCAAACAGATCTGAATAAACTTACACTTTTTTGACCTCTATCAATGCATATGAAGCTCTACAAAACCACCAATGTCCCAAAAATGTCCCTGTAACACATGCTACAGGACAGAGCTTGGAAAGAAACCAGTCANNTGAGGCATGGCAGAAAGGTATCTGATTTCACCCAGCACACAAGAGTGAGATTAGGAAGTTAAGTCTTTGTTTATGTCTAGCATCCTTTGTAGCAGACCTGTCAAATCACATTTGCCACAGCACCCAAAATCAACCTCTCAAGTGCAAAATATAGCTGATCGAGGGATGTCATAGCATAAAACCTAACGGAGAGGAACTCAAGTCTGGATATTTTTTGCTTGTTTCATAATGAATTCAGAAATAGTATGCATCTTCCCTCCCAGCACTTTCACTTAAAAAAAAAAAAGATAGTG
>VWZG01012099.1:125562-154294 GCA_013396735.1 Grallaria varia
TTTTTTTTTTTTGTTACTAACTGAATTTGAATTATTAGAGAAGACTTACAAATCTATACACAGAACACAAGAGATTTCACACTTGCAAGCCTGATTTTGCAGACTCTGCCATGTTTCAACTTCCACAATGCCTGCTCCAGCAGTTACATCTTCTCTTTCCCATGTTAATATTCAGTTCAATAAAGAACCACAGACACTACTCTTAGAACACCTGACCAACTACAACACAGAATCACAGTGTTCATTCAGGGTTGGAAGTTACCTGTGGAGATCACCTGGTCCAATTCCCCTGCTCAAACAGGGCTAACTAGAGCCAGTTGACCAGGACCATGTCCAGACAACTTCTGACCATCTCCAGTATGGGACATTCCACCACCTCTTCGGTTCATTACTAATAACTGAACACAGAAACTTATCTCAAGAATTTGACAAGAGCAAAAATACCTGGAAGTATGTAAATGGATCTGAAACCCAATCCATGTAAGGTAGGAGGTGATCCTTCTCTGCTTAGCCCTAGCGAGGCCACATCTGGAGTATCATGTCCAGTTGTGGGCTCCTCAGTGCAACAAAGACAAGGAGCTACTGCAGAGGGTCCAGTGGAGGATGACAAAGATTATTAGGAGTCAAACATCTCATTAGGAGAAATTGCAGGAGCTGTTCTAGAGAAGAGAAGACTCAAAGGCAAGTACCAAGAGGATGGTGCCAGATTCTCTTCAATAGTGCCCAGAGACAGGACAAAGAGCAACAGCCACAAACTAAAACACAAGAAGTTTCACTTGAACATGAAATTCTTCACACTGAGGGTGGAAGAGCACTGGAACAGGCTTGTCCAGGGAGGTCGTGGAGTCTCCCTGTCTGCAACTTCCCACTGCAGGCAAAAGTCATTTGAGACCTCTCGCTGTCATGATAGCTAGACTATTTCCCATTTCAGTGGTTTGACACAAAACAGGAATCCAGAAGACTTGAACAGCAATCCCCATGACCTACTTGCAAGGGATTTCCTTGAAAGATAGGCAGAACACAGACATATCTGATTTCAGTTGTTAATAATGAAAATCCAACATACTACTACTCAGTAAGTTATGTTTGACTCTGCCAAGACATTAGTTCAAAATCTCATTTCTCCCTATTCTAAGTGCTGTGGAAGCACATTTTTCACTGCTGCCATAAGAGAGATCCATCCATACCTAGGGGTAAGAGCAGGACAATGACCTCCGTCTTTATGAGCAGTACATACACCAAAACATAAAAATCAGCAAAAAACCCCCCGTAACTGTGGGTAAATTACCAAGGGCACTATTACGTGAAAACCCTAAAAGCTTTGTAGTTCTCTTTTCAGTCCTTTCATGCCAATAACCCCTGATTTTTCACATGCAACTCTAAACACAACCAAAAGGCAACTTTCTTTACACCTTAAGCTTCAGAAGTCCAACAGTACAGTGTTTACACAAACATGAGAAATCTCAAATTTGACAGTGGTAAGCAGTAGCCATTTACAGGCATCAGAAAGTACTGATATTAACCAGCATTACCAGTTTATGTCTCAAATTTGTGGCAAACCATTTGTTTCCTGGTACTGCTCCAATAATCCTCTGGCAGCAGAAATGCTGCAATGGACAAGGTTTTTCTTTGAGTAGGTTTCCTTTCATCTTTCACATACCAGTACCAACAATCTCATCCATTTCTAAGAAGATAAATTGTCACATAAGAGAATTCTAAAAAGTTCCTATTTTTATTCTCTGTGGGAAAAAAAAAAATCTCACTTTAAGAACACTTGCTTTCATCAGGAGACAACTGGAGTTCAAAAATAAGTAAGTCCAGACCCATCACTTATTCTAGCTTTGAAAATATTTAAGACTACCTGCTTCTCCACAGAAACTGACTTTTGTCAGAAAAGTCTGAAAAGAAACTTGACCTCAAAAAAAACCCCCAAAACTGTGCCAGGCTATGTTAACACACTAGATCAACTTCACTTTTCCCAAATTACCACCCTATCCAATCCTTTTATTAAATCAGTTTTTAGAGTAATTTTCATGCATCAAGTGTTTTACTGCCATTCAAATTTTTTTATACTGAATTTCTTTCAATCCATTACCTCAGTGAGTTAAACCCTTACCTTCCTCCTCATCAAAATCTGTCATACAGGGGGTAACACTGTCTCACAACCAGAAAATCTCACATAATGAATGATTCAAGCTTACTGCAAGTGTTAATAGGCATGAGACAGAAAATAGTAACATTTCTTTAGCTCATAACACTTTTTTTTTTTACAGATTGCCAAAGCACTTCTAAATTCTGTTTTCTATTCTTTGCATCAGCTCAGCTCAACTAGTACATGGGACACAAAATTTTGGCATAGAATGAAGTTATTTAAACGTTGACTGTTATAAACAACCTAAAACAGATGGCCAGCTCTCCTCCAAGCTTAAGATTTGAGAAAGTTGTGCAAGCCTGGATGGGCTCACTGAGCCTGTTTTTCTGAAGTTGTAAGTCTAGAAGAGTTACCATGCACAAGTTCAACCTATCTCCTACCTTTTCATCACCATCTTTTACTACAGATGCCAGATGTTTCTTGTACTCAAAAAAACCCCAATCCTACTTCACTCAAAATCTGTTAAAGCACAGGAGTTCCTATTTGTGCCACAAAAGTTAAGCTGGCCAACATCCACCGAGTCACAAAATACACGCGTTTCTGTCAAAGTACTTCAGCCTTGTTCAAACCACGCAAACAGTAGCTCCAGTTCAAACTCTGGACCACTAAGGACAAAGATAATTGAAAAGTGTTTTTAACTCTTTGGATTTTTCTCTCTGTTGTGGTTTAAGCCCAAGCCTCTTGCTCACTCCCCCACCAGCAGGACTGGGGAGAGAACTGGTAGAGTAGAAGCTAGAAAACTCCTGAGTAGAGACAGTTTAACAGGGAAAGCAAAAGTCACATACATCAGCAAAGCAAGGAATTAATTCACCACTGCCCATGGGCAGGCAGGTGTTCAGTCAGCTTCAGGAGAGCAGGGTATCATCATGCATAGCAGTTACTTGGGAAGACAAAACTAACTCCAAATATCCTTCCCCTTCTCCCAGCTTTATGTACTGAGCATGATGTCCTATGGTCTGGAACATGCCTTTGGTCAGTCGGGGTCACTTGTTCCAGCTGTGTCTCCTCCCAACTTCCCGTGCACTTCCCTCACCATGGCAGCATAGAAAGCAGAAAAGGCCATGGCTCTGTGTTTGCACGGCTCAGTAATAACAAAAACATCCCTGTATTATCAACATTGTGTGCAGCAGAAATCCAAAACAAGCCCTGTACCAGCCACTATGAAAAAAATCCAGCACACTCACAGAGTAGAAGTCCAAAATCTGTGGTATTACCTATAACGTTTTCCAAAAAATACAAAGAGATGTTTCTAACCATTATGCCTTCAGTATGCTGTACCACTAGCTCCCATACATTTTGTCACTAGCTAAACTTGCTAAAAGAGCTGGGATGCCTTCCAGAAGGACCTGGATGACCTGAACCTGGAGAAGTGAGCCCATGGGAATCTCATGAAGCTTAACAAGGCCAAGTGCGAGGTGCCACACGTGGGTCAGGGCAACTCCCAGTATCAAGACAGCCTGAGGGATGAACAGATTGAGAGCAGCCCTACCAAGAAGGACTTGGGGGTGCTGGTGGATAAGAGGCTGGCCATGACCCAGCAATGTGCTCTTTCTTGCAGCTCAGAAAGTCAAGTGTATTCTGGGCTGCATCAAAACCAGCATGACCAGCAGGTGGAGGGGATTCTGCCTCTCTGCCCTGGTGAGACCCCACCTGGAGCACTGCATCCAGCTCAGGGGTCCTCAGTGCTCAACAGAGGAAGGACATCAACCTGTTGGAGCAAGTCCAGAGGAGCACCAAGGTGATTAGAGGGATGAATACCTCTCCCAGGAGGAAAAGCTGAGGGAATCAGGGCTGTTCAGCCTGCAACAAGAGAAGGCTTCAGGGTGACAGAATTGTGGCCTTCCAGTCCCTAAAGGGGGCCTACAAGAAAGATGGAGAGGGACATTTTACAAGGTCCTGTAGTGACAGGACAAGGGGAAATGGCTTCAAACTGAAAGAGAGTAGGTCTAGACTAGGTATTACGAAGAAATTCTTCACTGTGAGGGTGGTGAGGCACAGGCACAAAGAAGCTGTGGGTGCTCCATCCCTGGAAGAGTTCAAGGCTGGGTTGGATGGAGCTCTGAGCAGCCTGGTCTAGTGGAAGGTGTCCCTGCTCACAGCAGAAGGGCTGGAACTTTGTGGCACCTTGCAACCTCTACCATTCTATGATTCTTACAGACGTGACATTGAGAAGTACTATAAAACCTTCTTTCTGAGCTCAAAGACTTCTGAAAGTTTATTTCTAGTCTTATCATTAGTATTTTTGTCCTTTATTTAGAATTTAAGATGATAAAATGCTTGTGTTTGTCAAAAATAGAGGAGTGATACTAGAGAACTGGCTCAGAAGAGATTTCTAGCTGTTTCCATAACAAGAAAAATTTTTTGTGCCTTTATTATTATCTGTGATATCTATTGGCACATCAGTTCAGACTGAAAGCCATCACATAGCATCCTTGATTCAAAACACAGGAAAAAAGAGCAAACAACCCAAACACAAAAGGTAAATGCCAGCATGCAAACGAGACTTTCAAGGAACATTACAGATCAGGGCTCCTACCATTAAAGCTCTTAGCTAAAAAACTTACTAAAAGAAGCTGCCGTCTTTCTAAATAAGGACCACCTGCTACAATTTCAGGTTCCACTAAAATTCCAGCAGTCCCGAAGGGAGATTAGAACTTTGATGATTACAGGTTAGCAGTTAAAGCCTAAACACTGTGGAACCAATTTCCTCCAACAACTCTGTGAAGTACTATGCAGACAGAAGACCTCTTACCCCCAAAACACTTTCAGTCAAAGGCTGCAAAAAATCATGAGGAGACAGATGTGGCCCAAGTCTATCTTGAGATTTAGCAATAGCTTTTATTGTATCAAAGACAACAACCCTAGTACACATTTACTCAGGCATTGTCTTCAGCCTTCACCATTTTATCAGATGATGCTGCTGATAAATAATGCACTTTCCTCTGTAACACCAGAGTTATTTTTCCCCCATCTAAACAACCATTTAGTTTTTCCACTAAAGTTTTGAGATGGAAAGTAAACTCTAGACACACTTGATTGCTATTGCCATTGTCAAAAAGACCTTACTTTAGGCCTATCAGACACATCCTTTTGAGCAAGTCCTTGAAACAAGAACTTAGTTGGTAGTGCACACCCAGAGATTTCCCAAAATCAGATCTCTAGTAACTACTGCATCTTTTTCACATAACTCACAATATGGAAAGTAGATTACAAATAAAACAGTAATTTAAAAAAGAATACTCAATCAGGCATTCTGTACCATAGTAAGTCTCCAACTATAGCCTAACATCCTGTAGAGGAAACAAAAAGAAATAAATAGTCATGATGTAACAATTCTGAACTACTGACCAAGTTGCATCTTTAAATACAAGGACATTAGATACTCTTAGGTAAGATGGAAAGCACATTAACTTTTCAGTACATCAGAAGAATTTACCCTGTAGCTCTTTACTTCTTAGCTCTTTTAGTTAACAAAAATGTAAAAAGCAGAACTAAAACCAACCAGTCAAACAAACTCTTAAAAATACTGCACCTATATCTGAATATAGAGGAAGAAAAATAAATCATTCTGGGCATTTTTTAAACTGCTAGCAAGTTGGCCAACTACACAATGTGTACTTTAAAAATGCTGAAGTTAACTTACCAGCATTGCTAGACTTTTGTCAGCTAAAGAAAGATGTTTGGAAAAATTAAGGCAAGACTACAGCTGTGGGCCTGCTGCTGAATGGACCCATGAACTTGGTGAAAACAGTCATGGAAAAAGCTGAGATAGCCTATCTTTACTGGTAAGACCAGTATAAATACCAGATGAAGGGGAGTAAACAAGATTGAAACCCACTTTTTAGGAGTATCCAGCATCAGGACAACATTTTTTAACACAAAAGAAGTTATTCCCATAGTGAATACTGACAAGCAAGGAACAGCTTGCCGACAGAGAACTGAGACTGTCTCTGGACAGAGGACATCCAAAACCCAACTGGGAATGGACCAGGGCGACTCTAGAGGTTGACCCTGCTTTAAACTGTGGGTTGAACCACAATACATCTCCTGAGGTGCCTGCCAATCTCTGCAAATCTAAATGACTTCAGTCACTAATACAACTCAAGTACTTTTGATAGTTTTTTGAGAGACTAAAAAAGCTAAAGTGTGGACTAGACAGCTGTTAATCACTAGCATCAGTTCTAGTCATTAGAACAGATGTAAGGTATCGTGCTCAGGGCTATATCCTTCTCTTTTCTGGCTACTAGAAAGAGAGCTACTGAGAGATTTCTATGCCATCCTACTATTCTACCTGCATGACAAATAGAGTTCACTTATACTGTCTTTCATTAACATTCAAATGCATCTGCAGGTACTGGAATAGATTATGGCAAACCTACACACCAACTTTTACCTTCCACAGTTGTGTCAAGAGCAACAACGCTTAACAGGCAAGATAAGGCAATGAGAGAAGGAACTTTAAGGGATATTCAAGACCTTATTTCCCAGAACAAGGTCACTCTTTGTATTACTTTAGTTTTTTGTTTGTTTTTTTTTTTTTTTTTTTTTTAATCAAGTTCCCAACTAGCACTGGGATATAATTTACCCAAATGTTGTGATAGGAAGACGGCATATCTCCCATATTTTCTGTGAACGAAATGGTACTTTTTTTAGAGAGAAAGGACCAAAAATAAAACAAAGCATATAGTGGTGTGACACCATTAACCAGCATAAATGGACAAAGAATTAATACACACAAGACTCAAGAAAAACTAACTGGCAAACCAGCACGCAGCTTTTAAAATTAGCTCAATACTGTTTACTGTGAACTCATTAGATTACAGTTCTCTGTGCAGTTTTCCATTTGCCATGCAATTCCATTTTACAGTTTATCAGATAAAATACATTCTAGAACACACACCAGGAGAACAGTGTTCTCAAGAGTACATGAAAGTACTGCATCTATGCTCAGGAGAACAGCCCATTTTTTCCTTATAAGCCTTGCTTTTCCCCTCAAGCTTATAGACTTGCCACTGTTACCAGCATAAATAAGCACGCGTAAATCCAAGGCTTGTGTCAAGACAACATTTCTGTTGAAAGACTCCTGCCAACACTATCCTCACCTTCTAAGGAAGTCAATGGGAACAATGAATTAACAGACATGGCACAGAAGTTTGAACAATACAGCTTCATCCTTCAAAATTTTTTGATAAGGATACACTAAGTTGATACACCAGGAGCAGTACCTCCTCTGTTCTGTTCTGACATTTCTACTGCACAGTCTACCTCAAGGCCATTTGTGACATCTTTTTTATCAACCAGAGACAGACAAGATGTGACATGCCATTACAGGGGCTTCAGAACTGAATTCTTCAATGCTAAGGAACAGCTGTAAGCAAGCTATAAAAAGGAAGGAAAAAACACACTTAAGAATGAACTGAAGCAGAAGGAAATTGCCTCAAACAGCAACTGCTGCTTGGTCCATTGTGCAAGTTCTTTATCACTGTTCTGGCTTTCTAGGATTTTCCCCCTGCGTATAAAGTGTTGCCTACGTAATTCTTCATCAAACAGTCTCTACTAACATCTCCTGAAAGTACTGCTTTATAGCTGTGTTATACTGAAATAATTCTACTGCCACCATTCCCATCTGCTTAATCTTTTCTGGTTTGGAGCACTTGTCACACCGAGTACACATGTGTTCTTCTGTTGCAAGCACCACAACAGTGCTGCAGCTACAAGGACCTCCAGCTTCAGTTACCTGTTGACAGTGAGTTTGCTTCAACCCACCACCCTCTACAATAAGAAACTTTACAACAGTGTTCCAAAACACTGAAAGGCAAAATGACTGGACAACAGTCCAGTGATAACATTCAAGTCAGGCATCTCCTAATTACTTCTAGCTTAACGTCTACAACCTAACTTTCACCAAATACCTGCCCCAAAACACAAGTATGCCTATTTAACGAAATCACAGCTAGAAACAAATAACTCTGCTGGTAATTCAATGCACTCGTATTTTTTACATAGAATACAGTTTTGAAATGTTTTATGCACAAGGAGGCACTAAGAACAGTATAGAAACAATCTTGGAACATAACCAGTGGCCCTGCCTTGCTTTCTTATCAGTGTCTTGCTAGCTTGGCTCATGCCGAAGGAAAGAGCTGACATGAGAAACAACATGTGTCAGAGTGAATCACAGCTATTCACAAGAGGCCACCTCTGCTTCCAGAAGCTCCACACAGCATATTAGGCAGGTGAGAGAACCCTACCACAGCTGCATATTTCACTTCTTAACTCATCTTTAATTAATTTAACAGAAGATTTATATGAAAAAAAGAAGACAGCTGGTATCTTATTGCTACACGGCTGAGAAGTATACAACTGCAGTGTTAATAGTGTGTTCATCAGCAGGAGGCCCCACAGCAAACACTACTAAAGTCCTCCCAGGTTCCACTCATTGGACAGCATTATATGTAAGGTAGACAACAACAGTATTACACACTGCTTCTCAGAAATTAGTGGACAATATGCAAACACCAGGTCTCTCACAATCTGTATGTTAATACAATTTCCTACCCAAGTATTTGTGACGTGGAGAAAGCAGGGAAGAAAACAAGCACAAGACTGGGCTCTTGCACCATTTCCAACAACATTTTACTGATACATAGCAGTAACACTACAGGTTTCACGCGTGGATACAGTTAGCAAGATGAGTTTCATAATAAAAGAAAAAAACAACAGGAAAATACTGATTGAACAGCAAAAAGCTGTGCTCTGGGTACACCTACACAGTACACTAAGTCATAAGCACTTCCGAATTAAGAAATAGCACAGAAGTTCCAGGAAAGTATATTGCAGATAACTGTTGTGAAGTGCACTTTTAGAGAAAAAGCTCCAGAGACTACCTGTAGGGGCAGAAACCAACTCTGGGACAAGGAGCCTGGCTGGGCTATCTGCAAAGCCTTGGACAAATACCAAATGTAGGAAGCCTCCCAGGGATGATAAGAGTTAATCTCATCTGCAGACATCAATCCATCTCCAGACCTCCAAAGACTATTTTCATTTGACAAGATTTGTAGTTTCTGTGTATTCCCTGCCCTGTACCCAAAACCTGTTTGGCAAGACCTATTGTCCCCCTCCACCTTGTGGCCATGAATAATGGATGAATGTCTCCTGTCTTGTTTACCCTTAGTTAACATAATGTATTCTCTTGATTAGCTTAGTCCATCCCTCTTTAGCATAACCCAGCCTTCTAATTACACCAAACCTATATTACACTGCAATTCTTTTGAATAAATAGTCTTTGTTTTACCCCTGAGACAGAGTCCGCATAGTTATTGACTGTAACAATTACCAGCTGCTCACCATTAAGAACATCCTAAATGCCACTCAGTAATACACTGATGACATCCTAGTTCACTACAGAAACTGACCTTGAGCAAAGGCTATGTTTAATTAATCTGAAATGTTACAACTCACTGGACTGAGATGTGTAAAAATTCAGGTAGGCTTTTTTAGGAGAGGGTGATCAAGCATTTCTCTTATATCATTCCTTCCCGTCATTTGGAAAGGATGAGATTGACAATCTCTCCTAGGCAGTAGTGAGCAGCCTCAGTGGCAGAACCACATCCAAACATCTAGTCACAGAACAATCATTAACTACAAACATGGAAGACTTTCCTCTGACTACCATAGCTCTGGAGGTTTATCCTTTCTTTCAGTACCAGTCTCTTTCTAGGGCTCTCAAGTTTCCTTTGTACTTGTTCACATGAACAGACTTAGCAGCTTAGAGACAGAGCAAGCTTCTTCGCATCATCACTTCCACATTCTGGTTGCACAGCAGGACGTCTAATAGCCCCACCACCATCTGTTTGGTCTACCTCACTCCGATGCATGAAAATTACTCTCAGATTAAATCCTGAGCAACAGACTTATCAGGAAGTGGAATCAGACAGGCAAAGAACACAAGACTTTACCACTAACTCTATTAGACCTAAACATTAACTGAAGTTAGCGTTTTAATACTATTAAAAAACGTGCCACATCTCAACACGGAATGGCTGAGACTGAAAAGGACCACAGTGGGTCATCCTGAAGCACACTGCATGGGATTGCATCCAGAGAGTTCCCGAATATCTCCAGAGAGGGAGACTCCACAACCTCTCTGGGCAACCCCTTCCAGTGCATGGTCACCTGCACAGTAAAGCTCTTCACCACATTCAGCTGGAATTTCCTGCGCATCAGTTTCTGTCAACTGCCTCTCATCCTGTTGCTTGGAACCACTGAGAAGAGTCTGGCTTCATCCTTTTGATATCCTCCCTTCAAATACTTACAGTCATTGATATGGTCTCCTCTCAGTCATCTCTTATCAAGGCTGAACAGGCCCAGCTCACTCAGCCGTTCCCGGTAAGAGACGCTCCAGTCCTTATTCATCTTTGTTGCCCTCCACTGGACCTGCTCTAGGGATCTCCATGTCTCTCTAGGGCTGAGCAGAAGGAAAGGACCACCTCCCTTGACCTGCAGGCAATGTTCTTCCTATTGCACTCCAGTAGATCATTGGCCTTGCCAGGTACAAAAACACACTGCTGATTCATGGACAGCTTGTTGTCCACCAGGACCCCCAGGTTCTTCTCCACAGAGCAACTTCCCAGCAGGTCAGCCCCAGCCTATGCTGGTGCAGGGGATTCTTCTTCCCCAGGTGCAGGACTCTCATTTGCCACTCTTGAACTTCAGAAAGCTCCTCTCTGCCCATCTCTCCAGCCTGTTGTTGTCCTTCTGAAGGGCTGTGCATCCCTCTGTGGGGTGTCAGCCACTCTTTCCAGCTTTGTGTCAACAGTGAATTCAGGAAGAAGCAGCTGCTCCTTCATCCAAGTCATTGATAAATAAGTTAAAAAATACTGGATCCAGTACTGAACCTTGGGGGACACCATAGGCCTCCCACTAGACCCCATGACATTGATTAAGACTCCCTGGGATAACACCACAACGGGTAGCTACTAGCAGTCCCATGTGAGCAGTTTCAGATCCACTGAGTTCCTCCAATTAAAGGAGAAAAACTTCTTCATCTTAGTCATGTTACTTCTTAAAATGCATTTTAAGGAAGACAGCAACCATTTTGGTTTTGATCTCCACAGACAATTCCAACAGCTATTTGGAAAAAATGGTCATGAGACGGAATACACTAGAAGTGTGTTTTAGGATTGACAGAGCCAAGTGGTGTGGCTGACACTTCTGAGGGAGGGGTAGAACACTACTGACCAGAGAGGTGGTAGATGTCCCATTCCAGGAAACAGTCAAGGTCAGTAAGATGGGACTCCCAGCAACCCAAAGATGTCTGTGCTCTTTGCAAGGGGATTGGACTACACAACTTTTGAAAGGTCCCTTCCAACCCAAACCATTCTATAGTCCATAATTTTTCAGAGCCTTTAAAGGCCACTGCACTGAAAGGAGAGCAGGTAGGGAAGAGCACATCAGTATCAAGGTGAATTCACACTCAACCAGTCAAGTTTTCCAATACTCCATAACCCTTCAGGTAGTTACCTCCAGGTTTTTCATGACTACTACTGTTTTCCCACAGAAGACACTGACATAAAGCTGCTTAAACACATACTTCATTTCTTCCTACTTCCGAGGCCTAACAAAATTTACCACATCATACTGCAAGTTAAATACTTTTTGAAGCAAAGTGAAGTAAACACAAAACAAAGACAGACAGCTATTGTTAAAATATGTGAGCCAGAAGCAATGCCTTCATTACTTAAAACCCCGCCCTACCCCCTCTGCCACCACTGCTTTTCATGGCCAGAGTAGTTCTTCACTGTACCTCTGCACACTAATCCTCCTGAGATCATGTAGTATTATACAACATAGAAGAATGGACAGTAAGTAAGGTACTGTTGATACAAGCAAGCTCTGAGCAGTTGGCCACATACTGTTAGTTGCTGAAGACGCATATCTTTCACACATTACCAGCTCATAACTGGGAACAGAAGTACATGCCAGAAGCATTACTGTCAAAAATAAGTAGTTACAGACAAAGCTTTTACAGTTTTTATTTGCTATACAGAAGTCCCTCTTGCATAAAAGCACACAATTATGAGTCCGATGCATCCTCTATTTAAGTTACCATTTAACTATTTGATGCCACAGTCACTGCCACAAATCAGGAAAGGCAGCAAAAGTTACATCTAGAAAGGCAGCAAAAGTTACATCTAGAAGAACAGAAATATGAAAGTAATATCATAGAAAAAAACATACTTACACTGTATTGTTGCACGAGCAGGTCATTACAGCCATTTCCATCTTCTGAGTCATTAGCCAAATATTCCCATTTTTAATCTCCTCTCCTACCGCACCAAAAGCTTTTCTAATGAACAAAGACAGAAGTTACCCAAACCATGCTACCCTGATCCATAAGACAACATAAAACCTGCCTCTGAAAAAGCCTGAAAGAGGCCAAAGCTCAGACATGTTCTCCTAGAGGTGCACCCAGAACACTCTTTGCCATATGAACCAGTATTCTCAAAAAAAACCACACAAACAAAAAAACCCAAACAAACAACAACAAAAAAAAAAAAAAAACAAAAAACAAAAAAAAAATGCGGCAAACCCCACACACCAATACACAAGCAACAACTCTGAGGATGTTCTACTTTACATAGATTGGGCCAGTGTTGGTCAGTAGCTCTCTCATTACAGCTCATATACAGAGACCCTCTCTAACATCGTCACCCTAATCATTTCAGCTGTCAAAGAATTGTCATTTGTCCCAAAACTGCCCTTAAGGATTTTCAGAAAAACCTGACAGCCACTGCTCTCAAGTGGTTCATGCAGAGGTGCATACTTCTAGCTCTAAGAGGGCTCCTTAAGACCATCCAAATTCTAAATACGGAGCCTGTTTGACACTAGGCTTATCTCCACCAGGAAAACAAGTTCATACAGATCCCTGTTTATTCTTTTAATAAGCCAACTTACCTAGCGGAAGAGAACTAAATTCAGCTCTCTCAAAAGAGCAGTATCATATAGCCCCTCAGAATTAGTAAACATCAGGTTCTACTACCATTCATGAAGAAGTTTGTGGAAAAACTGTTAACTGATGGTAAGTGTATGATAAGTGCATTAAGCATAAAGTAGACTCATAAGGGCAGTAACAATACTAAGTGTCCAATAACTATCCCAAAATGTCTACAGCCTAGAAGACCAAAAGAGTGTCCAAGCAGTACAGTGCAAAAAACCATATTTCACCTTGAAAGGCACTGTGCTGGCATTCCTAGTTCTATGTTTCTTCTCTGACTCAAATCACTGCCATGCCTCAGTTCTCTGTCCAGTATATTCTCAGTCCAGCATTTTGTAGGCAAAAGTGGTAGAGACAGATTTAGGCCAGTAGGAACTGCAGGAGGTCTCCAGCCTAACACCCCATCCACAGCAAGATTAGCCATGTTTCAGGGCTAAAAACCCTCTAAGAAGGCAGACAGCACCATCTCCATGGATGCCAGGCCCAGCTCCCTTTGTGGGAGGAAAAGCTTTCTGTTATCTCCTGCCTCACTGGCTCAACTCAGCTCGCTGCCCACCGGGGCTCAGGGCCTTTTGTCCCCAGTCCTGCTGGCACTGCTGCCAGGGCTCTGCCTGCCGAAGACAGAGCTATACACTATATACACTGCATAGAGCCCCCAGTAACCCCTTTCTGTCACTGGTCCTAGTCTTCTAGACAGTCCTGACCTCAAGGACACCAGCCCCATCCCTCAGTTCCTTTCTGCAGACTTGATAAGCATCAAGTTTCTCCCTTTCCTCATGTCACTTAAACAGTAAATCCAATAGGTGCCACAGACTCCCCAAGAGCTCCATGACCTTCCTGGAGCCTTGTTACAACTGAAGTTTTAGCCACTGAACTTCAGCTTCCAACATTCTACCAGTCTTCCACCTATCTAGCTGACCACATGAACTTTATCGCAAAGATTTTGTTAGCAGGATACTGTGGGTAAGCACCTGAGTTATATTCAACTCAATGCAGACATCACTCCTCATCCACGGACCTAATAATTTCCAAGACAGTCTTGGTAAATCAATGCTGGCTACTTCCAATTGCTTTTGTTTTAATTTGCACAGAAATTACTTCAAAGACAACTGTTTCATTGATTTCCTCAGGGACAACAGTGACACTCTTCATAAAATCCTTACTGAACTCACTTTTGATAGCAAAACTTGCCCTCCTCCAGTCACAAGAAACCCTCTTGATCTTCTTATCATAGACAATGGCCTTACCATGACAGCAGACAATCCTCTCAATACCATTAGATCTTAATCCTAACAGTTGAGATTTTGCAAGAGATCACAGACCTGATCCTCTTCCTACTCCCAGCATCTCTTCTCTTCCTTGCACTCTCTGCCTGTGCAAAAAGAGCTCAGGGGATCCTGTCAGTGAAGACTGAGGCAAAAAAGGGGCAAATCAGTCTTCGCTATCTGCTGCCACCAAGTCATCCACTCCATTCCACAGGAAGCTCAATCTCCTCTTTTTATTCTTCTGCTGCTGCATTATTGGAACAAACATAGCTTGTTGCCCTTAACATCCTTCACCAACTTCAGGTGAGCTCTAGCTTGTCTAACGCTTTCTAATACCACTGCCTTTATTCAATGGCAATGTTTCTCTATATCTTGTCCTTACTTCCAGCTCCTGTACACCATTTTTTGTAATGCAACTAAGTCATAAGTTGTTTGTACAACCAAGCCTGCATAAAATTATTCATTTTCCTAAGAGCTGGAATCACAGAATAATTTAGGTTGGAAAAGACCTTCAAGATCATTGAGTCCAATCTTTGATCTACCAACTAGACCATGGCACTAAGTGTCATGTCCAGTTTACTTGAACACCTCCAGGGATGATGACTACACCACCTCCCTAGGCAGTCTATTCCAACATACAGTAACCCTTCTTTGAATGAATTCCTACTGATGTCCAGCCTGAACCCTCCCTGGACCCAGCCTGAGGTTATGTCCTCTTGTCCCATGACTAGCTCCCTGGGAGAAGTGGCCAATACCACTGGCTACAACTTCCTTTCAGGGGGTTGTAGAGGGCCATAAAGTCCCCCCTGAGCCTTCTTATCTCCCAGATAAACAAGCCCAGGTCCCTCAGCTGCTCCTCCTCTGACTTACGCTCCAGACCCTTCCCCAGCTCTGCTGTCGTTCTCCAGACACAATCCAGCGCATCAGTGTTTTCTTGCAGTGAGGGGCCCAGAACTGGAGACAAGACTCAAGGTGAGGTCTCACCAGTGCAAAGTACAAGAGAACAATCACTGCCCTGGTCTTGCTGAACACACTTTCTGATAAAAACCCTAGTTTACTTTCATCAAAAATCTTACCTTTCAACTGCAGAATTTAGAAGACCTCCTCCAGAACTCCCACGTCCTTTGCTTGCAAACCCAGAGCTCTGTGGCCCACTTGATATATTTCAGTCTTCCCTTGACTACCACTGTGGCCCAAAGGGATAAGCAGCATGTAGTGGGCAATTGTCCAGGAGCTGGAGGAGTCTCCCCAAGACCTTCACAGCATCTTGAAGTACAGATCTGACAGCCATGACCCTTCCACAACAGCACATCTGTAAGGCAGATGCCTCTGCAAGTCACTAAAGTCAATCTCTGACTGCTACCATTGTGTCTATTTCTATACACTCGTGTTTATTATGGATCTGCACTGACACCATAGATTCAGATCATCATTCATTTACTGTGGATACTGAAAAACAGGACACAGGATAGCAATGGGGCCTTACCATCAGTTTATCACTAGTAAAAAAGAAAAGACACTTGAATAGTCAAGTTTTAACAGCCAGTCACTTGTTAACTCAGACTGACTTACAAACCTGAGTTGCAACTGCTGTGCATCTGAGTATACCACATAATGCCAACCCCAAAACCCTAACTCTTTCACTGCTCAAAAGATGGCAAAGACCTAGTACAGAGAGACAGTATAAGGTGTGTCACTGCAGGGGAAGGATGACTGCCTATCTTTAGTCATAGCAGTGAGCACAAGACACTAACAACAGTTGCCTAGGCTGCAAACTGTTGGTAGGACAAGGCTCAACAGCTGATTTTTTTCACTTAGGAAATAAAAGAATGGAGCAAGTCATGGCATGGAACTATTTCCTACATAAAAATTAAGAAACCTCTCAACTTCTGACTCCCTCTCGGGAAGCACAGAATGTGTAACTGTCAAATACCTGCTCCACAAATCCTTAAAAACTTTATCAAATACCAGTACGAACAAAGACAATTCTGTTCTCAGGTCAGGTACTCATACGGAAATGCATCTAGCAGCTGTCCTGTCCAGGGACTTACATACAGCAACCAGCCCTTCTTGCAAGCACAGGAATATAAAAGAAAATACAAAGTCTTCCACTAATAACATCCTGGATGCACCTTCTTGACCCACTTTAAAGCCTGGTTATTCCCTGTTAACTAGGTGACAGAATTTGGAGAAGCCACATCTCACAGGCACACAAACATTACAGCAGACACACCTAAAACTCACAAGCGTTTTAGCGCAGAGAGCACAACCATCTTCACCCTTATTTATCATTCTGATTAGTCAACTATGTCCAGTCCACACTACACAGCTGGTTTTCCAGAGATTCAGTGCCTTCTGACACAGGCTAAGGCACTGACTAGTGACCTACCTAGTGGGCTAGCCAGACACCCACCCCGTCTACAACAGGACCAGGTAGGGGAGAAAACAAGATCAAAAAGTTCATGGGTCAATAAAAAGAGAAGGAAACCATTTAACAACTTATGTCATCAGCAAAATGGACTCAACTTGAAGGAAATTCCTGCATTGCAAGTTAAAATGGATTTGACTAGTAAGAACAAAAGCAAAATTAAAGCAGTTAAATCAACCTCAACCAAGAATCTTCAAGTGATGATTTCTTTTGCTGGAGAGGAGCAAGAGTAAGGGGAAGAAAAAACCCAATTTCTATAATTTCCCATAGAAAAATATGCAAGGAAGTAGCTTGCTCCAAAAACTATCAACACTAGGAGCTGGGCATAGAGGTCACTCTGCCAGAGCAATAGCTTGTCACTATCATTTAGGCCCACCTAGTTTTGTGTTACACATGAAGCATCTTTTTTAAAAGGAGCTTCAAGAAAGGCTTAGGTCCTCAACTAAAAGTGGCTGATACAGAAGGGCCACCTGTGGGAAGTGGCTCAGGGAACACTTTTTCTTGACCCAGTAGCTGAAAAGCCTGGTTTGGCATCTTTGTTTCGTTCAAAAAAATGTAGGAAATAATTCTTCAGATGAGACAGAGTGCAGTATTTCCCTGGCCAAACCTGAAGGCCTACAAAAAAACATTACCATCTGGGACTTCAGTGGGAATCTTCAGTGTTTGTCCATCCATCCTCAAGTCAAAGCAGGGCAAAATCTCTGTAGTGAGTAGACCACCAAGTAGCATAAGCTTTAAAGCACATCTTTTTAAACGTTTAACAAAGAGAGCATGATGATACCACCAAAGTTTCAATCTGGGAGTTGTCACTCACTTAGTATTGTCATGTCATAAGCATGCAAGTAAGCTCATCATTTTCCTAAGGTCAGGAAAGAAAAAATATGACTGACATGTACATGAAAGAAAGGGTTATCTGGAACCTAAGGCTGCATGAGCTATACCCCATGTCTTCTGAGTCTTCAAAGAGCATTAAAAGTTACATGTAGTCAAGCATACCTTGAACAGATGTCTCAGGAAGCTGATTAGCTTTACAAGTCAAAAATTTGGGACACAAACACCACCCAAACTATTCATCTTCCATCCCACTATGAAAAGTACCTTCATCTCTTCACTATATTCATAATACTTTTCTGTTTCAAGAAAGTGAAGCTCCTATTCCTATTTATTAATCCTGTTCTAAAACTTTCATACCTTTTCAACTAATAATTAACTTCTCAGACCATACACACTGCATGGCAAACACGTCCCACTCACATTCCAGTGTTCAAAGCTGCCTAGGCAGTATCATGCTGAACCTGAGTGTAGCCAAAACAAAGTCCTGTATAAAAGTACTGCATTTGATAGCAATTTGATCATAGTTACCTTAAGTTGGACTAAAAACATTATTAAAATCACATGTCTACAGCTCTAACAGCCAGATTTAAGATGTATGCAGATAAAAAACAGCACAGCCTTCTTAGGTCAAGCAAGTCATGAAAAGACCCATAAATCAGTTTTTAAAAGGGCAAGTCAACCCAATTTATCAAGCAGGAAGACAGCTACAATTAGATGGTCATTAATTTTCAACACTCGAATATTTGAGTAAGTAGTAGCAACAGCCACAAAAATTATGCGCCCCTGATCTTGGGCATTTTCTCAGTACACTCAAAGATTACACAAAATAGGTATGCATAATTGTAAGCTAAATCTGCTACTGCACAGTTAATTTAAGCAGAAAAAAAAAAGGAGAAACTGTTCCTACAGAAGCAATGTCCTTTTTTTCTATTCTCATGCATTGTTTCAAGCAGGAAACCTAATGTACCAAATCATTCTACGCAATTCACACCAAAGACAGGCAATTTGCCTTAGCATTTCTTCAGAACACTGACATGTAATTTCAGAACACCTAAACATGTTTCAAAACAAGTAATCCTTACTCCACTTGGTTACACAGCATGCAGCATTTGTAAAGATCAAAATAGCCATACCCACAAGAGAAAACCAGGTTGCATTTCTGCCACAGCAGAAGTCTGCAATATCTACCTCTTTAGTAACAGCTACTTCTGAAGGACTAGATTATCAAACCTAATAATTAATACTGAAATCTACATTTCTCCTACCGCTAAGAAACATTCACAGAAAGTCCCCCTCAGAGACAATCCTCCTAGATTCACAGAATGGTCTGGGTAGGAAGCAATCTTTTAAATCGCCTAGTTCCAACACCTGTGCCACAAGTAGGGACATCTTCCACTACATTAGGTTGCTTAAACTTTTGAATGTGTCACCTGTGTTACACCACTCAATGTGGAAGCAGTCACCATCTCAAACACTGAGTTGCACATGAAACCTTCCAGACAAAAAAAGAGAAACCTTACAGTCCAGTTATAATTTCCAGCAGAGAAGAGATCCTTGATCAGAGGTATAACCAAAAAGAAAAGAAAGCCTTGGTCTCCACCACGATAACTGGTTTTATACCCTTCAGCTGCATTGGTTCAGCAGAATTTCACTACAAGAACCACACCCCTTATAAAAACAGCCTCTATCAAAAGACAAGAATGACTCCATTAAATTTTCTTTCAGTTTGCTCAACTGTAACAGAAAAAATTCAGCTACTCAGTTGGTTAATGAGGCTGTAATGCTCAACTTGCCTACCAACACCTCAACCATGGATGCAGTTCAAGGCAAGCACTACTGCTATGCCAGGTTTCACAGTTTAGCTATCTGAATGAAAAAGCAGCTTCTAAAGTCTTCATTTTATGCAGCTCACTTTGTCAGCAGTTTTCCAGTTCCCTTCAGAATGGGTGCTCTGGCCAGATTCGCAATAGCTAATAGGTCAGGACCTCAATTCAGGCTTGTAGCCCAAGGTGTAAGCACATCAAAATTAAAAAGTTCAACTCATTAATAAGCTAATTTCTTCTCTACTGCACACAAGCAGTACATGTACCATACATTACAAGTAGCATATGATGTTTTAGAGTTATGACTTTAGTTGTCCCTCTTTTGGAAACAGAGACTTCTAATGCTTATTTGAGTAGAAATGAACCACACCAGGATGTGTGATGAGATTCCTACATGTGTTACTAGAGAAAAAAATAATACCCTTAATTACAATTATAGCAGGTTTTTAGAATTTTAAGGTTTAAATTTAACATATTTTAAAGTTGATTTAAAATCAATTGTGATGTGTAACCAGCAAGTGTTCACCTCTAGTTATCCTCGTTAGTCCAAGACTGGAGATGAGCTGTAGATACAGAATTAAACAAATCTCAAGATCTTGCTCAGCCTTTAAACTGGCTTTATGCATATTTAATGCTAATGGATAAATAAAAACAGAGGTCAGAGCATTAGTATTCTGGCATTTCAAGAGGACAAACAAAATGGATGGCATCCATTACAAAACTAAAATGGGAACATACAGAAGGCATGTATCCTATTAGCATTCCTGCAGTGCATTATCCATTTCAGTGCAATGGGTATGCACTCAAAATTCAGAAATCCACATACCCCACTAACAATCTCTGTCTCTGCTACGACAGATGGCCACAATACCTACTCCCTCCTGCACCCATCTTCCTCATCAGAAACACTCTTTACTAGACCAGAGATTCAAGGGGCCACCTTCTCCTCCTCCTCACCACTTGTATCCAGTTCTCACCACATCACCTGGGACAGGGCTGTAGGAACCTTAACTACTTCTGTAGGTAAACAAGTATATTCATGCCCCACTGGGTTGCATGAGCTATCAGAGGCTTCCGGCCATGCAGCACAGCCTTCGCCAAAGAAGATACTTAAGTCCAGGCACAGCTGTCCCTGAAGCATGTAAGGGAGAAGACTAACTTCAAGAACACATTCAGAGGTACATTAAAAATAGGTTAATAACAAACAAGAACTGAAGCAGTGCTCCACTTTGTTACTGAAGCTAAAACTCACATGCCACAAACACTTGAACTAGAATTTGCCAGCTTACAAGGCCAAGTTTGAACAGCAGACAGATAAACCCTTGCCCTTTTTCTGGTACTTCTTTTCTCATTTTTAGTATCCATTACACCTTGTCTAAAAACAAAGAACTTCCTTTCTTGAAGGCATTTTACAGTTCTATTATTAACAATAGACATTATCATGAAATCCTTATCTGATTTTGTCTACATTAAGGTATGTTAACAGTAAGCTCTGTGTAGCACTACAACAAAACAAAACCCCGCAACCCCTTGCATGAAAAGATTGACTGGTCAAATCTCAGTATACAGAGAGAGACAGGTCTAGCTTCAAGACTGTCAAGAACAGTTTTCCCTACAAAACTCACTTTAGATACCATGAACATTAATGTTTGGAACGTATCCACTACTCGCTCTGAAATTAAAGACAAGGCCAGCCTAAGAAGCCTCCTTCAAATGTTGAGGTCCCATAGCACATAGGTACCATCTGAGTGTCTGCAAAACCCACTGGAATGATTAACTCTTCATGGCAATACAGCCAGGCAGAAATGGCACAGAGTATCCAAGTACTTCCTGTCAGGCCTCTTCCTTTACCTCACTCCAGATAATATGGCATAAGTTTTCATCCATACAAATAATAAACAGGCAACTAAAGAAACATCACAGGGAAGATGACTCCAACTACTCCTGCTTCTGAAAAAATATAAGAACAATATTGGAAAATACAATCAGTGGGGACATTACTAGTGAGAAGTTGAATTTGTATTACTTTTCCCCTTCCACAGCTAAATCTCCTCTCAACCCTTGTAAGTTAAAGGCATTTGTCCACACATATTTATTTGCATTTCCAAGAAATTAACTCTGTTCATCCATTCTGTAAAATAAATTCTACTAATTTGATTTCTGACATCAAGATTGGAAGTACAGAAGAACATCAGTATTCCAGTAACCATTCAATGGCAGTTTCTTTCCACAAAAATACAAAAAGCTTATTCAACTAAATCTGAGTTAAGTACCTAGTTAAAGAAACTCATGCTGAAGAGTCTGAAAACAAATGCAGCCAGCGTAGACCTACAGAAAGGCTGGTCAACACATTACAGTGAATATTTCCGGACACCTTGAACACTCCTTCTACCCCTGTGTGGACTGTTTTACAATGTATTTTAACCTTGAAGTGTTCCTGGTTTAGCAGGTCATAAATATTCACAAAACTGCATATACACACTTTACAGTACATTATAGCAATTCAGTTGCTTTCCATTGTATAATACTTTCTACTTACAGCCCATGCTCAGCTGAAGTAGTAAGGAAAGTGTCTAAGTTCTTAAGATCATCTACATTGTCTCAGCACTTCAGTATTTTCTAGCTTCTGAGTCATTTAGTCAGCAGTTGCAAATTTACTGAGATACACCTGTTTCTCTGGTAAATGCAGCAAACCAAGCTACTCGTTCTTGCAATGTCTTATAGCCTCATCTGGTCTAAAAATATATAGCTGTTTCTGATCAGCAGCTGGACTATTTGAACCATCAGCAATATCAGGACTCTGTGACAGAATGGAGAATCAGTATCATCAATGTTTTACAAAGTGAAGTCTAGAACTCCCTTGAAAGAGAATCTTAGACTGGTGCACTCACTGCTGACACATTTAAACACCCAACTCTCATCCCAACTTTTATTAAGAAAATACAGGGGTTTTTTCTAAACCCTCATTACATCAGGGCTTACTATGACTACCAAAGCAAATTAAACCTCATGTTCTTTAAGCACAGGAGAACCATGACAAACAGTGGCTCAGATAGAACAGGAAACAGTGCGACAATAGTTAATCTTCATCTGGAAAAGTTCAGCTTGTTCCCAACTTGCATTTTTCAAATATATGCAAGTAAGACCTTCCCAATACAGTTTTTCATATTACATAATTACTGCTTTTAAAACTCCACATATTTTGCCAGCCAAGTCAGATTTAGACTGTTAGCTACTTCAAAAACTTAATGTGGGGTTAGGATCTTTAAATGAGTTTTTGAGAAAGCATATTGAAGATTTCTGCCATGAGCTGTTTCTGTTTCACTTGGTTTTAAAGTTCAAAAACTGCACACTATACAAAAACACTACTAAAGCCAAGTGTTTCAGTAAGGTCATCTTTCCAACATGAACTTACTGTAGAGTCGAATATCTCAAAGTCTATGTGAAACCCATGCACTTCCAAATAAAACAGAGGCCAATTAGCTGTTCTCTGATCACAGATTCTGTCAAATTTAGCATTTCATTTATTTGTTCAGTGGCAAAGTATTAGATGCAAAGAGTCCCCACAAATCAACAGCAATGCTTAATGAGCAAAAGCAGCTTGCTCAATATTGGCAGTTCCTCTGAATTTTGGTGGGAATCAATCAAGAAGCCTGCCTGTGTCATTCAGCCACGAAAAACTCAGGATAGCTTTCAAAATTTCAGCAAGGATTAGGCCACAAAACATCCTGATCTGGCTCACCAGCTGTAGTAACTAAAACTTATGAGTTCTCTTACACTAGCTTCTCCAGAACCAATCCTTCTGAGTAAGTCAAATTAGGTAGATTCATACAGGCAATAGATCAAAAAAACCATGTAGCATCTTCCTTCAGAATGGAAACTACAGACTTCTAAACCCAAAACACCATCAGCTAATCCTACTGGATAATGTGATTTTTTTTAATTGATCTGGGGGCTGTCAGGAAAAGAAATCTCTGGGCACTAAGGCAACATTCTCTCACTTTTCAAGTGTTAGCAACAACTGGTAACACTGTCCTCTGTACATACTAGCACTTATTAGAACAGCATTTCAGCAAAAACAAAGATGGCATTAAAGCAATATTGAAACGTATATTCAGCACAAACTGAGTTTATCCATTTGCTCATGATCAGTTTTACTGCTATAAAGAACATCAACAGCCAAAATATAACCAAAAGCCATTTCATTGAAGACAGCGAGTTTTACCTACAAAAGAAGCATTTTGGCCTCACTGTTACTAGAAAGGAACTTGTGCTTTCATCCATGTACTATTTTTAACTGTAAAGTCCACCTCTGCAGTGGCATTGACTTATTTTAAGAAGCTGAACTACTCCTTGGGTTTTTAGAACACTGGATCGCATGTCATCTATTCCTACTAGTCACCAAATAAAGCAAGCTTAGCCTTGGGCCCCCCAAAATTCTAGCTTATTATTACACATCTTTTAATAGAACTCAGCCTGGGCCTTCACGGTAGTTTGAATACTGCCATCCAGAAACCTGGGATATAATCTGAAAGCTTTTTCTGTCTTTTTTTTTTTTTAATAGATATTCTTGATCTAGTGGCTGTTGAGAACAATTTCTACACAGAACACCTGGATCACCAGCTCAATCTGAAGTGTACTAGAACACAATTTCTGAAAGGGCAGTAAGTAAATCAATGACAAAAAATACACAGATAAAAGGATCTTTCCCTTTCACTTGAAAGCCACTATTGAAAAGTCATTCAGAAAAGAATGAAAGTCAAGATTCACATTAGCATGGTAAAGTCACAATAAATTTACCTGTACTAGCATGAATATGCTAATAGGAGATTTATGGACATATTGAAGATTTATCCATTGCAAAGAATACAGCAATAAAAAAATCTCCACCACACATGGAAAGGACCGACCACGCCACTAGAATAAAACCACAAAATTAAGTCATTTATTGGTGAAGTAGAAATATCAGCGTAGGCACATCCAGAAGACACTTGAAAGGGGCATTAAAGATGTGCTTTGTCATATTTTAATACACGTGATAAAACTCCTTCACAGCTTCAAGGTTATTTGTACGTGTCCATAGTTACAAATGCTCAATATATTATGGCAAAAGGTTCAAATATCTACACTTCCCTCCAATCAAGTAACAACCCATTTTAAACAGTGTATACAGAATCACCAATTCTGTATTTGCAACCAGAATTATTTATGCGTAATAGGTATAAACCAAGTTCAAAGTGCACTCCTAGAGTCATCACCGCTAATACAACATTTCACACAGGTCAGGGAAAAGTGGGATGAAAAAACTGAATGTAACTTCAGGATTCAGAACGCATGGGATTAAAAGGGAAAAGCAAGCAAACAAACAAACACCCCAAAAACAAACAAACAAAAAAACCCAACAAAAAACCCAAAACTGAACCTCTAACTAATACCCCGGTGCCTGTTTTCTCAACCAAAGATGTGCCCAGTTACTGGAACACTTTCTAGGTTCCTTCGGTTTAATTTAAAATCCACCGTCAAAGCAGACACAAAGGCAAATGACATGGAGTTTTTTTCAGCACAAAAAAATCGGGACCCCGCTGCCTTTCAAGAAAATATACACATCATGCAATACCAAACTCATCCGGTGTTGCCACTTTACCAAATACAGGTTGTAAAAAAACCAGATACCAAAGCACTATCCTGTGTAGCTACTAAGCTAGATTGCAAAAGCTATCTTTAAAACTTAAAAAATATAAAAATGCTTTTTAATCTTACAGACTTTGCCCAAATCAACAACACGACTACGCCATAAATAAAAATTTTGTTAACTATTGTTTTGCATGGTTTCTGGATAGTTTGGAGAGGGTTTTTTGGTTTGTTTTTTTTTTTTTTTTTAATAATATCAGTTTCCCTTTTGTAACAAGTTACACCTGTATTTAAATGGATGCACATGAGGATTACAGAGGTGAAAGGCTACCGAGCTGCTGCCTGGCTGCTCGAGGAGTTAGCAGCAGCAGCACTATGTAGATGAAAAAGAGTCAACTCGCTCCCCACGCACACAACTCAGGAACCGAATTTGAGTTTTTTTTTTCCAGTGGCAGGACAATCTGAAAAGGCGGGCAATACAGCCCCTTGCAAAGAGCAGCAGTGACAAGGGGACAATCGCTCAGCCTGACCCACGGCGGCCGCGCCACCTCGAGCACGAAGTAACCCCCATCATAAAAAGCAGCGGATGAACGGCGCACGCCGCCACCCCCATCGCCCGCCTGCCCGCCCCAGCGCGGGAATTGCCAGAGCCGGCAGGGCCAACTCGCAGGGCGGGACCCTCCGCACGTCCCCCTGCGGGCGGGGGGGCCGCGGGCACTGTGCTGCCCAGCGCGGAGCGGCAGTGCCTCTGCGGCCCCCGCCGTCCCACCGCACCCCGTCGGGACGGAGGGCGCGGTGAGAAGGCGGCACATACATTATTGGTGGCCATTAGCGCCCTAGTTAGCCCAAGGTCAGACGTGAACCAGGGGGGAAAAGGGAGGTGCAGCTTGCGGGAAGAACGGGGGCGACGCTCCAGCGGTAGGGCCACGCTAAGGAAATAGGTGGGGTGCAAGTCATTCAGATGGACGCTGCAGACTAAATTACCCAACAATGTTTTGTCGGGAGAACAGGTGCTCGACTCGCCCAATTAGCACCACAGGAAGAAACGGGGGACCGAGGCAGAGAAGACAGTCAGAAAACCCAAAAGGGTAGAGCAAAAAGTGATTAAACTCCAGCTACTTATGATTCGCGAGGAAGGGGATGAAACAACAGTTCGCAGAAAAGAAGCCCCAGCGCCAGCAACAGGAAGCCCCTCTTGATCCAACACCGCCAGTATCCTGGAGTTTGCAACCAGGACCGCAACAATCCGGTGCGCTAGAAGCGCCCGGTCACCTACAGCAGCAGGAGAGGTGAAAGCCTCCACTCACGCCACGTTTCACCCCTTTTCCCAAGGTTCCCAGTCACGCGGCGGCGGCCCCCGCCCAGCCTGCCCCTTCCCGCCGTGCTCTCCCGCTGCGCTCCCCGCGCGGGACGGAGCCGCCTCCGGATCCAGCGGTCCTCCGCTCCCCCTCCACGGCGAGTCCAGCGTCCCGCCGCCCCTTTGCCACGACCGCACGGACCCCGTCACCCCCTTCCCAGACCTTCGACCCGCCCTTTCTTCAGCAACCCGGGACTGGCATCTGCTCGCCGCCCCGGGGGAGCGGCGAGTCCCGGGGCGCGGTTACCGCTGCTGCCGCCCGGCGCTGGGAAGGTGTGTCCATTCTGCCCGGGAGAGCCACGCCACCCCCTACCGCGCCTCGCACCTGATGGCTCTTGGTGATGCCGGTGCGGCCGCAGCCACCTCGACGCCGACAGCAGGGAGCGGGGCAGTGGCTGCCTGATAAAGGCCCCCACAGCCCGCCCCCGTGGCCGCCGCCTGAATGACGCTGCCGGCGACCACTCAAGAAGGCCCGCGCCCGCGGGGCCGCGCCCCCCGGCAATGCGGGAACCCCGCGGCGGCCGGCCCGGGCGACGCCGCGACTGCCCCCAACACCTGCGGGGGGAGCGAGAAGCGAAGTGCGCCGAGCAGGATGGGGTGGGAGAGGGAGTTCGCCCTTCCAGTCCCGGGTGGGGTCGTCGGCAGAACTCCCGCAGTGCTTGCTCGTCTCCCCGTCTTTCCCTGGAAAATGCCGAGCTCCGGAGGTCTGACGCTGCCTCCTCTCGGAAAAGGGCTCGGCGGGGCGGACGAAGACCCGGTTCGCCCGTTCGACGCGGGGCGCGGCGGGAGCGAGCGCTTCGCAACGGGCAGCAGTGCTGACTCAGAGCCCCCCGCGACGGGCATTGGGCGCGATGAAAGCACAGGCGCTTTTTCCCGGCGGCGACCGACAGCGAGGGAAAGCCCCCCAGCTCCTCGCAAGGTTCGGCTGCCGAGCACCGCGGGCCGCTCGCCTCGCGCAGACAGCGCTCTAGTGAGTGCCCCAGGGGGTGTCGCTGGGAGAAGGGGGTCCCGTCCCCGCGGGAGCGCATGTCTCGGTGTGCTCCGCGCCCTCGGCGCTCCAAGGACTAGTCAAGATAAACCTTCTTACCGCCGGTCCTTGGAAACGATGGAACACATTCGAGTACCGATTTGCCTCGCCTTAGTTATTTCCGTATGTGAAATAGGTGGGTGCGGTGTAACGTGTTGGGCATAAATTAAACAACAATGCCAGTGCTCGAGGCCGGTCCTTGCCGACAGCACACGCCGCAGCGCCGGCGTTTACCATCGCCGCCGCCTCCTCCTCCTCCTGCCGAGACCCTCCCACCGCCGCGAGGACGGAGGACGAGAGGACGGGGGACGCGCCCGAGGACAGGACGCCTTGTCCCTCCCTTTGCCCGGCGCCCCGCCAGGTTCCCCGCCGGGGCTGCCGGATGCAAACTTGCTCCGCGCACGCCGGGTGCGCTGTCCGCGTCCCCCGCCGCCCCGGCAGGACCAAGGACAGAGACCGGGGCGGCCCTGCCCACGCTGCCCCTGCACCGCCGCGCAGCGCCCCGACGCCCCGAACAAAGGGACGCGCCCCCGTCCCGGGTTATTCATCCCTGCGAAAAGACACGGCCCCCTCTCCCGACGGTAATACACTTCTCTCCAGGAAAGCTCAGCGGCACTCCTCATCCCCACGCCCGCCCTCCGCGCCCGCTGACAATACGGCCGACTGCCTCTTTGTGCGCCGTGGCCCGCAGCCGCCTCCCCGCGCCGCAGGAAGCCGCAAAATGCCGTGCGGCTCTAATGCAATTAGGCGCGGGGAGCCTTATCCCGGCTAATCTGCCAGTGTGGGTTTATCTCTTCAAAGTGATACCGTCTCCCTTCACCCCTGTGGTGCGGGTCCGTCCCCTCGGATGCTCCCCGCAAAGAGCCGCATGCGGAGCCCGAGGGGCACGGTGACGCTGTGAACTTTGCAGCTGGGCCAGCCCAAGGAGGGAGGCACACACCGCCCTGCGTGGGCACGGTGCGGTCTCTCCGGTTTCAGCGTTTGCCCTCCCCACGCTGCAAATACTTCCAGCAACTGAGCGGCAGGGGCATGCTGCCATACCCACGAACTGCCTCGTTTGGTGCCGTCTGCACGAACGGTGTCAATATGGAGCAAACACAGGTGATCAATGTAATTCTACAAGGCATGCACCGCTGGAATGGGAAGCGTGGACCCCCCGCACACGTACGAGAAATGAAAGAATCAAGCCATAACTTACCTTCCCCTCCTCGGCTTAAAAAAA
>VWZG01012101.1:0-52163 GCA_013396735.1 Grallaria varia
AAAAAGCAACTTCTCATTCCAAATCAATGTCAAAATATTTTCTCATCAGAAAGTTCAGAAAAACTCTGATTCGAAAATAGCTAAATATTGTGTTATGAGTCAGTTTGACATTAAATTGGATTATCTGCCATCCCACATGGTCTCACAGGAACTGTACCATCAGCAGCTCATAATCTACTTCATAAGCAGTGCTCAGTGTCAGAACTTCATCTTTCACAATGTACTGACACTCATGGTTCTTCACATGTTTCAGTCAAAAGACTGCTACATGGAATCATGGGAGTTATAATCCATCTGGGGAATATAGATTACAGAATGCCCAGAAGCAGGATTCCAAGCATCTAGAGGATTTCACTGGCAGGAGGAGACCCAGAGTAATGCTGAACTGAAGCTAATATTTCAAATTTGGCAAAAAGAAGTGTTTAAGTACTCCTAATTATTTCTTTTAATCCTCAACATAAAACCATGGGTCTATAGAAAATTTATGTTGTGTAGAAGTTGGTCTCCTCTAGCTAAAAGAAACAAACAAAAATTTTCCTGTCCATCTCTTGGTGTGGTGCAAGTTGATTATTTTAGACTATTGTAGGAGACTGTGAGATAGTTATAACAAATGATAGAACCTTTTCACTTTGATTCTCTGATTGTGTAGAGACTTTACACAAGGCACAGACTCAGAAAGGCAGGATGGGCATTAATAGCTGGACTATTAAAAAATGTCAGATGGCAGGATGTCAGGCAACGTGGCTGGAGTATTCTGATGTTTGATAACTCTGTAACTGGAATGATCAATTTCACGCTAAATTACTAACTGATTTAAAGCAGCTAATTCTGTGCAACCAATTTATGTGAGGTATACAGAATCACATCAGAAAAAAGCTATTACATGTCACAGCATAAAAAAATTGAGGGCATGTTGAGAACCGAGGGTCACTGAAGTACTGTTTTATGCTTTATCACCACTTAACAAAAAAGGCAAAGAAAAACTACTAATCAGTCCAATATGAAAACTGGAGATGAGAGGCCTTTTTATGCTCTTTGTTACATTTCCTATGCAGTTGCATTTTGAACACTAAATATCTTTCCCAAAAATTAATACAGTATATTATTTTGGCTTCTGGTGGGTTTTTTGGTTTTATTCTTCATTTGATTTTGAAAATGTGGATGAGCCCATGAGAGAGTCATGTCTCTTTCATTACACTGCACTCTGTTATAAGCAATTTCACCCTCTGTTGCATCACGCTTCCTATTTGATGTAATAAAGTAACTCATCACTTCTTAATCACACCCCTTGCCTGTGCTGTTATGAAAAGATACAAGATGCAGGTAAGAGACAATTAAATTATAAGAGTATATTTAATGCCACTTGGTGTGGCTAGAGCAAAAATAGATCTTGTCAAACAAATAAGATTTCATTTTGGTTGAAATTACAGGTTTGATTGATGAAGATAACTGCAGAAGTATAATTGAATACCTAAGTATTAACATCTAAAATTCCAATTTAAAAATTAGCCATCTGTATGAGCAATGAATTAATCATCCAACTGATAAACCTCCAAAAATCAGTAGAGATCATCACTTAATGCTTCTACTGAAACAGCCTAGAGAAGGAATTCCTATCTCTTATGCATGCAATGCAATGCAAAAAGCATTAGTGTTTTGTGGTAAAAACTGTCACAAAATTAAAGCTCTGCATCAGAGAAGGCGTTGTTCCTCTCACTCAGTGAATATTTAGCTCTCTATATAGCAAAAAGCAAGTATTGAGACCATTTAAGAATGACTACAGTGTGGTAAGAGATTTCATTTGGGATACGGGTAATCTGGATTGAAATCCAATTCTTAGGGTGAATAAAAAAAAAAAAAGGCAAGAAATCTGAACTTAGACCCTCCAAATCCCTAAGAGGTATATATCTTTAGTTTTCATTACACCTTCCTGAATCTGAGAAACCACTCCACAAAATTCTCATTAAAACCAGCACAGTCTGTGAAAGATTATTCATTCCAACATACTGATATAATCCAGTGAAAAAGACCTTTAAAAATACCACCCAAAGCCTACTTTCTATGGAAATTCTGTAGGGTCTGACAATACAGCTGACACCAATCAGTGTCTTCTTCAGTGGTATGGAAATAACATAAAGCTACTGCTGATAAAATCATATCAATGGATACAAAGATAAATGCTAAATAATGATGATGAAACACCATCACACTCGGTAAATTGCTCAGTAAACTGAGTCCGTTCAGGCAGGATACATTACACTAAAATATGTATAAGGCTCAGAATATAGAAGAGCAGCTATTTTGTGGACACAGAAGCTGTGAACAAGGCTTATGATTCCCACTGTCCGAGTCAACTGCTGCAGTAGAGGGTGGATGCAGCCCCTGTTCAGATGGCAGGTGACTATTTCAAGACTGTATGTGTGTTACTGAATAATAATGATTATTACAGATGTCTCAAATCTAACAGAAAAATTAAGTCACATTTAAATTGGAAAAAGTCTTATATTTTTAACAATCTAAACACTGAGGGAAAGGTGAATTCATCTTCCCTCACTGTCGTCAAGTGAAGATTTGATGGCTTCAAGAGAAATAATGTTTCAGTCTAATAATTTTCAAAGTTTTCTGAAGTAACATTTCTTCTGTGTTCATGATCTCATCTTAGACCACAATCCTTAGCCTGGGAACGAGTTATTAGCCTTCAACATTTCAAGCAAAAGGAAATGTGTTAGTTTGTAAAATATAGAGGTTTGGTTTTTTGAAGTACATCAGACATTTCAAGAATATCATGTGCTTCAGCAGTCAGTTCAAGTGAAAAATGTAGCACCTCAAGCTGCTGCACAGAATAGGCATTTTCCCATTACTGATATGTGTAATTCTGCCATATTCCATTGTCAGTGTCAGCTACTCTATGGATCAGTCTAATGACAAACATGTAGTTTCAGAGGCTCCAGCTTCCCATGGTCTTTTAACCTACATCATAGATTTTCAGCGTGTAGAAGAAAATACTAAATCCAATTGGAAAGTCAATTCCCTTCTCATACGGATTGTCCAGTGGGTCCACTGGATGAGCTTCCAGAGGTGATTTTGCTTCAGGTATTACACATGCGAAGTACTTTTCCTACACCTATCCATCTATTTTCATGAAACTAGAGAAGCAGCCTGCAGTCTAGTCAAGAAAATTCAAGCTTGTCATTTGAATCTCAGTTTTAGGTACCTAGTGATGCTGTTTAAGTGCTTTAGCACAATAATCACTGAATGGAAAGAAGTGAGTGCTTCTGAGGGCTTTCAGAAGTTACTGTCCTGCTTACTTTCATGCCTAAACTAAGGTCATGAAGATCTCTCTTCAGAGAGGTCTATAAACCACCTACTCCTCTGCCCTAACTCCACAGGGAATTTAGCCAGATGCTTTAAGAGCACTTCTTCGCTAGGAGTAGAAAGATAAACACATTATGAACCTTCAGTTGAGGAGACTTGGCTCTAAATGGTAGTCATCATCAACTGCATAAAAAATTATCAGAGAAGAGCAGAACCACAAGGGCAGTATTAGCACTGAAACAAGCATGTGTTGTATGATCTCAAATATTTCCTGCCACAGAAGTCATAATGCACATAGTTTTATTTTTATCTCTAAAAGAAAAACTTCAGAATATTTTCAGGTAGCTGGAATTCAAATTTTTGAAACATTTCTATGGTAATAAAAATTGTGTAAAAAGTTTTCCCAAAGTCTAGTAATTATTGATATGTTTCTTTGCCTAGAGAGAAGTGCTTTATAAATATCAACACCACTCCATCACATTTTTCAGTGAGGTGATATAGCAGCTCAATGAACTATCCAGCAAGAATTTAACTGATCTCTGAGCTGGTCTTAAATACGTCTGTAGAATTGCTGGCAGCAAAGTCTGTGCGCTGAAAACATACAGATCTGGTAGACATGTACTTCTGTGCACTATATAGCTCCACATTTTCATTTAGTGCACATAAAGAATATCTTATCCTTGGGCTATCTGAAGTTTGGGATTTGATTTGGATTTGTTTCCCTTCCTCTTCTATGTGATAGCCCAAAGTTCAGCACTTTCGTTCCTGAATTTTTTTATGGTCTTTCCAACACACTAGCCTATGAGGGTTATTTTCTACATTATTCTATCTTTGTTTTATTTCTTGCTGTCCTTTAACTTGATACACTTGGTCCAAACTGATGGCTGTTTTACTTCAATGCTTGCACTGAAATTTAATAGGAGATAACTTTACAGAGATAAAGCTGCTCCTCTCATAAATCTCCCTAGTAAGCTGGATTCACAAGTTCCACAAGACATTCAGCCTTTGATTAGGGATTTATTTCTCTGAAATCACATAGGAATAGAAAAGTTCTTAACCATGCACATTTTTGAACATCTTTTTATCTGCAGTTTTTGTCTCAGAACTCACCAAATTGCTCTCTTGTGTTCAGACACCATTTCTAACAATGATGTCCCACTTACTTGTTTCGCATATCAAAATATTTAAAAGGTATTATCTCGATTTTTGAAAATATTTATCACAGGTAGCTCTCTATACACACTCAACTCTTGCATCCATTGCTTTCATGCATAGATACTTGAATCTATGGTTTAGCCTGAAGGCGTGTAATTTTTTTCTCAGGACTGTAATGTCCAGTTTTTTATCACAAACTCTTCCTAAGCATGAATATCACACAATTGAATATTGCCACTGTTTTTCTTGCATCATGTGTTAAGTAATACATAAGAAGGTCTTTATTTCTGATGGTGCATTGCCTCTTTATTAAGACTTAGATACATTCTGCAACTGTCGCCAGCACATGTTTGGCTTCTCAGTCCCCTTTTCGACAGCTTGCTTCTGCAAGCTGAATGGCTTTTTTCTCTAACACTTTTCCAGAATTTGTAATTATTGCAAAGATTACTGGAGGGTAAACAAGCCAGCAGCATTGTTTCCAATGTTCAGTAGCTTTGGTTCTCTTTATGGACCAATAATTTAGTCATCCCCTTCACATTATTACTACATGACTTCCTTTCTGTAGTAGCTGCTGAATAGCAGCTGATAGGAAAAAAATTCATTGAACTTTTCTGGAAATGCCTCAAACTCATTTGGAAGTGTGAATGTCTGAAAAAAATTAAATTTATGATGTAAAGGTCTGCCACAAATCAGTCTTTCAATATCATTTAGTGGCTCTAAAATTTCTCTTTCTATCTTGTAGTTGGGACACAGATAATATGGACTGGTTCATAAAACAACTCTAAATTGCAAAAATAGTAGAAAACATGAGAATACAATGATTTGGGATTACACCATACACTTGTGAGGTTGTTATATATAAGGTAATTAAATATTGCATTAGTGTTTGAAACTCATGCAATTTTTTGAAACTATTGACACCTTGAACTGTTACTATTTGCAGCATTAACTAAAAACTGAAAAGTACTGCAGGGCACTATACATAAGTGCAAAGCCTTTTTAATACTTTCTCCAGTCCTTGTCTCAAGCTGACAAAACAAAGTGTATCAGTGTATTTCAGATACCAGGAAAAAAAAATGGCAATCATGAATGACTAGTAGTATAAAATCACAGTTGTACCAGAGAGAAGTGAAAGAAGGTAAAATACTAAGAATCGACCAGGAAAGTTCCTCAGCTGGGATAACCCACTGATGGTCCTTCTCTGACGTCCTGTTTTCAAACTAGTGGCTGGAAGCCCTGGAAGACTTTCATGTCCAGAAGTTCAAAAACGTTAGGCTTCTCCACTCTTTGTTGTGTTTCTCTTTACTCTGGTGGTGTTGATTACATTGAAATTCTCCTGCCCATCATTTTCTGTTCCCTGCTGGTAGGTCCTCAGAGGTGAGTGGTCACACAATGAGCCTGAAGTAGAATTCAGGTTGTTAGAACTCCCATCTTCACCCTTACAAACCTGAAGTCTCAAGGAGTATCTTCCTTCTGCCTGAACTGAAAAGACTATGTCCTTAAATACAATAGGTAGCACCTTTCAGAGTGAGAGTTAGCTTTACATGTGTCAGTAACCTTTATCATAATATATGTCTTTTCAAGTCTCTCAGGGCAGATTAGCAAGGAGTAGTAGATAGCTGGCTCTCTTCTGTAGTGTCATATGATACTGGATATCAGAAACAGGACTCCAGCCAGCTGGTCCTTTGTTTTGGCCACTCTGGGTTTCCCTTTTGTGATCTACTTCTATACTTGGGCAACCTTCTAGCTTCTTAAAGCTTTCAGCACATGAACAGTGATAAGCTATTCTGATATGAACTAGTTTCGTCTGGTTACTGACTACTATAATGTTCTGGGCAGGATTTGCTAAGGAAGAGAAACAAGAGGCAAATCTTAGTAGAAGAGTGCTACTTCTATCAGCTGTACAGAGTGGTTGACCAATTCTATTTTTGATAGAAAGCTGGTGATCTGTTGTTGGGATTTTTAATTTTTCATTCCTTGGTTGGTGAAACAGAATAAAGTAACCAGAAAAGTTTAAATTATTGAGATAATACAGGATAAATGAATACTTGTGATAATATTCATTAAATTAGTAGGATCTGCAAGAGTTTTCACATATACTCGATAACCCTTATTTCTTGCCACACCTAACTTTTTATTCTTTGAAGTATTTGTGCATTTCTTTTTCAGAGGTGCAGAAGTCATACCATGTCCCATTAGAGGGATTTCAGCATGTGCTTATCATCTTTGGGTAGAAGTCTGTTGTAAATCTCCCAAATTCCCATCCTCACCAACCACAGAATCACAGAGTTCTTGAGGTCAGAAGGGATCTCTGGAGGTCAACTTGTCCAATCCCCCTGCTCAAGCAGGGCCACCTAAAGATGGCTGCCCAATACCATGTTCAGATGGGTTCTATGAATTCATCTCTAGAATGGAGACTCCACAATCTTTCTGGGCAACCTTTGGAAACAGTGGACAAAAATGTTTGCTGGTGTTCAGAGGGAACCTCCTGTGTTTGTGCCCATTGCTTTTGGTCCTTCACTGGGCACCACTGATAATAGCCTAACTCTGTCCTCTCTGTACCCTCCCATCAGGTAGTCCTTTACATTGAAAAGATCCCCTTGAGCATTCCTTCTCCAGGCTAAACAGTCCCAGCTCTCTAAGGCTTTCCTCGCAGCAGAGATGCTTCAGACCTATAATCATCTTCACAGCCCATCACTGGACACTCCAGTATGGCCATGCTTCTCTTTTGGCAGGGGAAGACCAGAACTGAACACAGTACTACAGATGTAGCCTCACCAGTGCTGAGGAGAGGGAAAGGACCTCCTCTCTTGACCTGCTGGCAGTGCTTAGCCTACTGCAGCACAGGATGTCCTCAGCCTTCTTTCATGACCATATTGAATAATATAAGAAAGGAATAAAGTCCTTGTGTTTTCTCCATTGAATATAAAGTGCTAGGTACTTAAATCACCTTATAAAAAATGAAGCGTTAAGGAAAAACATCTCATCAGTGGTTATTACAAGTGAATTAATCTTCTTTATAGTGTCCATAAATATTGCTAATGCTTTAGTGTTTCACACATTGAACTCAGAGATGAGAAAATATAAATCATTAATACATCCATTCTTTTCCAGTTACCTCATAACAAAAAAAAAGCCTGACATACCTGGCAAAAACTGTGAGACTTTCCATTTTCCCTTTGTAAGGTTATTTGGAGCAGGCAGCAGGTTGTAGAAGGAATTTCAGGAAATTCAGTTCCCAAAGGACAGATTCGTAAGTGTTCATAAGCCACCTGCCATCAGAAGCAGACCAGTTTGGTCCTCCATACACAGTATGAACAGGAGAAGTATTCTCAGGTATGGTAAGGCACAGGTGAGAAGAGTACATTTGTACCGTGCTTAAGGGGGATACAGGTCTTGGTCCTACAGAACTGCCACACAGCTACCCATCTTTCACTTCATCTGCTTCTGTCTGTTATACAACCTCGATGATCTTCCTATTCCCTGATGCAGCAATAAAAGATCTGTCTCTTCAGTTAGGTTATAGGTGACATACCTAAGGTCTGGAATTTGTAAGAAATGCAGCTTAAATAGGGACCCTTGCATGTATTTCATATATATCCATAGTAACAGAGCTTACAGCAGGCTTATCCACTTGGTCAGTCACCCTGACAGTGCTTGCTATGAATGTTTTGATGATTTCTTGGTAATTAAAAGGTTTTGAAGAAACTGATGTTTGTGACAGTATATTGTTTCCCTGAGGTGAATTTCACATTTGACTACATGCTATTCTGGCATTCTACACATACACACATACACAGGCACAAATCAAACAGCAGAAGATGCTTATTTCATTCAGGATATTTCCAGCACACAGATAATGAAAACACTCCACATGCAGATAATAGCCAAAAGTGAATATGGGCAGCCTAGTTCAATGTAATTGCAACCATTTTCACTGTAATCACTGCATTACAATCTGCATTACAACAAGGCATCAGACGGCCTTGCAGCAGGTCAGAACCTAAACTATGACTTTGAAGATGACAAGGAAACAAACAAAAAAATTGTTTATAGCATTTGATAAAATTTTCACATTACAGTACAGTACAATGGAACATTGTGTGGCTTTTCATTCCAGTGCAGGAATTAAACTGGAGAATGCTAGGCCCAAGTGACATGTTTCAGTTTTGAAGCACTTACAGAATAAAAACAGCCTATATGGCTTTTGGATAAAATTAATAACTCCAAAGCTGCATAATACAATCACTAAAAGACTGGTACACTAACAAATTAAACAAAATTTGACTTTACAGGACAGATGTCTTTTATTAGTTCAAATCTCACTTGATTTCATTCACCCCTTTCTATGCAGCCACTTAAAATTTTATGAACAATTAATATTAACCAGATAAAACATTTGAATTATTCAACCGAACAAATCTTCCACTTTTTTCTTCCTCCTAATAAGTTCTTTATATTATAGGTGTTCCAGCTGAAGAGAACAAAAATCATTTGGAATTCAAGCTTTGTCCCACTTGAATGTCAGGGGAAAACCGATTTTTTAATAATAAATAAAAAACTTACCATTCACAGATATGCAAAAATCAACAATCAGTCATTCATGTTATTATGCAAATCAGATTATTTCCTCTTGATTTATATTTTAGTTGTCCATTAATAACTAGAAACATATAACAGATATTCCAGACACAGAAGAGATTTTTGTACTGCAAAAACCATCATTGCTTGCAGCCATAGACTGATAATGAAGACAATAAATTAATGACTGTTAACTTTTGGTTTAGGTTTCCATTACTGTATTCATCTTCCTGTTTTCCTGATAACTAGTTGTACACCAGGAGTGGCAGCCAAGGCACACGTAAAACTCTCAGTGATGAAACTGAAATGTGCTCTATACCACCCACAGCCCGTGCTGGAACACTGGCTAAGAGGCATGCTGCTGATTTCAGCAGGCAGGTATGGAATGGCTTCATTTAGAGTTGGAAATGAGAAAGAATATGGAGGGGGAAATTGCTCTGAGAAAACATCCAGCTGGGGTAGTAAAAATTATTATCATGTGGTTTACAAATCCTAAAAAGGAGTGAAATGTAATGGCCTAGTGATTGGCTTTGGAGATCAGTTAGTGCTGGTTCCAGTTAGCTCTTCAGGGATGAGTGGGTAGCTAGAATGAACAGGCCAGTAATTTGAAAACATTCCTGTTGAATGGAGCTGTGAAAAGCAATGAGTTTGATGATACGATGCAAAGAGACCCACAAAAAATCAGAAATCTGTACCAAAAGCAGAAACATTTGTTTTTTCTTTAAAAAAAAAAAAAAATCAACATAACATACCTGGGGAAATCCAATTAAAAACAGATACAGAAATAACTCAGTCTGTTGGAAAGGTCTTGGTAAGATATAAATGTCCCAAGGGTGAAATCTAAAAGTGAATGAGACAGGGGTTGGCAATGTGACATGGATGCAAAATCGATTTGTACAATTTAGGGTTGTGTTCACAAATGCAGGACATTATGGAACAGCTAGCCATGGGATTTTGATAGCACATGCTCATCTCCCAGGACTACTAAGAGAGATCTCTATGAATTTGAACGAGTTCATAGAAAAGCAAGAGCATTTGAAATTGAATTACAGATTTAATAAGGTATGTTGCTGTGGAAACAGAAAACTGTAAAGACTTATGACATGTTGGGGTTGACAGGACAGCAGTGGCCATTCTTTCATATTTGAGGAGAGGTAACTTAACCTAGGAGATTACATGCAGAACTCAGCACAATTAGGAGACACTGTTCCCACGTGCTCATGCCAAGCTCATTTTATATCACAGGTCTCCACTCAGTTTTAGTAACAGAAAAAAAATCATTAACTCTTCCTGCGAAATAACTTGATAACTACCAAAAAGACAATATTGTTGCTTAAATATATGTTCATATGTGTATGTCATACACACATACAATACATACTTCTTGTGTGGCATGAGATATGAATGTATACCAAAGCCTTGCGACAAAACTTCTCTACACACATTCTTTGCAAATACAGTCCTTGAAGAGGAAGCATATTTTTAAAAGATACAGAGGTATTGTTGGACATCTAGGGCTACGTCTTGTGGCAAAGAAGCTGGTAAAGGGCCTAGAGGGGAAGTCTACAGGGAGCAGCTGCGGTCACTTGGTCTGTTCAGCCTGAAGAGGAGACTGAGGGAAGACCTCATTGCAGTCTTCAACATCCTCACAAGGGGAAGAGGAGGGGCAGACATTGATCTCTTCTCTCTCTGGACAGACAGTGACAGGACCTGAGGGAACGGCCTGAAGTTGTGTCAGGGGAGGTTTAGATTAGATAGATATATGTTCTTCACCCAGAGGGTGGCTGGTCACTGGAACAGGCTCCCCAGGGAAGTGGTCACAGCACCAAGCCTGGCAGAGTTCAAGAAGTGTTTTCCAATGAAATTACAACTAATATTAAAAGTATCACTGCATATATTCTCTCAATGAAAGCTTTGGATTGTTCTACTTGTTTCTCAGTGCTCAATTCAGCTTATAAATAATCTTTGAGACAATAAAAGACATAGATGTATGTATTTTATATTAACTTAGATTTTATATTCATTTAAGAATCTTTATATAAGATGATTTCAAGATTAATACGGAGGAAATATGCCCAGAATTCCTAGTTTCCAATTTAAAAAGTGCAGGCTTCTCTTGTATTCCTGGAACTAGTTTTCTTCAACTAAACATTAAAGTATTTTTCCATATTTTCCTGTACCTGTCAATAAAGAAAAATCAACTCTGTCTCATCATAATTGATAAATTATAGTGTATTGAACCTGCAAGGACCTATATAATGCAGAAAAAAAACACCTGCTTGCTCACAATAATCCTCTCTGCCAGGAAGCTTACACCACTTGGGGGGAATAGCATGCATGAAAATATACAGGCATCTGAACAAGTTATGCAAGCTTAGGCTAATTAATAAGTCACCACACAGTTGCTGAAATGTTGATTTCCTTATGACTGTGGCAGAAGACTACTTCTCTTTCAGACAGGAAGATTGTATTTTGAAGGAATCTGAAGAGATAAGGAAGAAATAGGGAAGAGCAGCAGGAAAAGGTGAAATATTCTTTATTTTAATTAGTTATATTCTCTTAAGACTTTTAAAGAAGAGATAAAACATAGATAAAACAATACCCTTACTTCTGTAAACTCTTAACAGAATTTTATTCCTGCCACTAACTTTATCTAATGATTAAAATTTTCTTCAACTATGCCATCTAGAACTGCTAACAGCTACAGTCAAACCCATAATTCTCCCATACGCTTAAAAATAATCAAGCCATTTAAATAAAATATTATATTCTAGTTCATTATGTTGCAAAAGAATAAAAATAAAATTCAAATACTATCAAAGAGGTGCCTAACCAGGGAAAACTGATTTGTATGTCGTTATTTCTATGGAATTCAGAAGGGAAAAATATTTGACTGGTTATTTGCTCCATCAAAAACTCATCCCCTCAAGTCAAACTGAAAATACCATAGATTCAAATTCTGGATACTTAATTTGGTTCTATAGTGACAGCCCTACAGGTTTGGACTTTCCTGTAGATGTGCATGTAACTTGCTGAGAATTAAATGAAAAGTGCTATTAACCAATAATTTAGCAATAGAAAGCTACTTATAAACAGATTAAAAACTAGCAAGAAGAACTATTTCGTCATGGTGAGGAAAAATGTTTTGCATACTTCTCTATCCATATATCAAGGCAGCAAGTAGTGTTAATATTATTCAAAAAGCAGTATCACTTGAATCAGCTCAAAAACAGTTCTTATAACTGAGTACTGCAGCATGTTGGCCTCATAACAGACCGATTTAAGGATATGGCAGGAGCTGCTGAGGATTCCTAAAACACCCACAGGTATTATTATCTTTCTCATATGGTGCAGCCCATTGTGGAATTCAAAAAGAGTTTTGCCTTAAGGGCAAACATGCCCAACATAAACAGAAACCTATCTTTCTCCCTCAAATGTTCCTTTATCAATTTTATTAATGACATACCACACTGCCACAGTGCAACAGAAATAACATTTCAAATGAAAGAAACAGCTTCAAAGAAAGAAAAAACACCTAAAGATAATACTGTAGAATGGTCTGTGATAAAGCTGGAGAAAGAAATAATGAAAACATGTAAAATTCACACTTAGAGAAACTGCACACTGGGACAGAGAACACACACTGGCTAGCTGGTAGGGTAGATTAACAGGTTGATACACACAAATAAACCCCTGAAATACAGAGTTCCAGGCTGGAGGGGACAGGAAAGGGACTGACAATGGAAAGTGCGGTTTGCAAAAAAGATATCTGTACTGAGAAATTTTGTCAGTACAAGGGTTGAATTTCCTTGCCTATAAACTTCCTCTCTTCTTAAGGTTATAGTCAGGGCTGAGGCAAAAAGAAAACTCAGTTTCATTGGCAAAAAAAGAAAGATCTTACAATTGAAAGAGTTGAGACTGGATGTACAGAATGGTCCTCAAATATTAGCACCCATGAGGTGTGACAGTGCCTCTGCCTGTAAGAATAAGGAAAGAGAGACAGGGAAACCACAGAGGTACAGTCTTGAGGGCTCTAGAAAAGCTACAGCAAGCCAAGACGGACAGGATGACGCAGCAACTCCCGTAGAGAAATAGGAAAGTGGAAACCATGGCAAAAAGTTCAGAACATGGTAAGGTTTTAACCTGTGAGAAAGCTGATAGCACGACCAAGGTCAATGGTTCAATGGTTAGGGTTTAGATCTGAGAAAGAGACAAAAGCCAGAGCTCTGGTTACTGTAACAGGGCTACAAAGGGAAAGACAAAATAAAGGGGATGGAGGGGAGGGGTGGGGTAATAAAAGAATTAGTAAATGCCATGACAATTTTCTCAGCTTGGTCTTGTTTGGGAGTAGGCATATAAAGTACAACATGTGCCTAGGTTAGGATTTAGAGTATGGTTCCCTTAGTGTAAGGGGAAAGAGAAAACCTAGAGCCCCTGTTGGACTGGGGCTGCAAACACACTGAAAACATGAGGGCAAAGGTTTAAAAAGAATTGTCCCCTGAGAACTTGTTATCTGCGCCAGGGCACTGTGTCTTGATCAAAAGCTCAGCTAGGGCCAGGACCAGTATTAAGAACTAAGTTAGGGTATTGGTTGGGAGAGACAAAGCCTACAATAGGGCTTAGACAGAGGCTGCAAAGGGCCTGACAAAAAAAGGCTGTCAAAAGAATTGTTCCCTCAAGACTTGGTCATCCCTGCTGTGTCACTGGGCATTGAGCTAGGGTTCAGTGAAGGAGAAGGCCTCAGCCAAGGAAAAGGATTAGGGTCAGGAAAAAGGTAAGACCTACAGCTGCAACTGGAGTAGTGTTGCAAAGGGGCTGCCCAGAAAGGTGAATGTCTCAGAAGGAATTCTCCCTTTAAAACTCGATGTGGAGATGGGGCCAAGACCTAGGTTAAGGTTAAGGTTCAAGCTAGAAAAAGAGACTAAGCCTGGAGGTGCCAAGGAGGGATGCATGCTGCACAAAACATTCTGTTTAGAGAACTTGTTCATCTGAGTCATGGCATTGGTCTAGGCATAGGATTCATCTTAACTTGGATGGTTTAGTTTTATGGTTTGTTTCTTCCCTGGCTCTAATTCTAGCATCAGCTGAGCTTTTGTCAGAGACACTCCAGATTAAAAAGTTCTCTGGAACAACATGTTTGCTAGTCCACACCTCCCTTTGGCAGCCCTGACGCATCACTCCAGCCACAGCACAAAGCTTGCTCTCTTTCCTAGCCACCACCCCAAGGTTAAGTCTTGCCTGGATTCTATCGCAGCCCACTGAGCCAGGGTCCAGGTGAACAGATTCCCATAGGACAATTCTTTTTGCAGCCTCCTCCTTCCTTGGGCACAGCTGCACTCTGTGGTTTTCTCCCTTTCCAAACACTTGGTCTTGGCTACCTTTGTCCTGACTGAGCCACACCTCAAGAACCAATGTCACAGCCCAGATGAAAAAGTTTTCCAGGGGACAATTTCTCTGCAGCCTGTATCTTTTTCGGTGCAGTCCCTTTGAAGTTCCCCTTCAGCTGGATTTCTGTGGTTATTTTATCTTGATCCCTAAGAATTCCAAGTGACAAGCTGACTGCCCTGTCCCTGGTTGCTACTTCTTTCAGAAGCTCCACATTCCTGAGAAGAAAATTCAAGTATCAGCTGTTCCTTTTCTTACGGGATTTTTCAATGCCCTAAACACAGCTGTCTCACAATTTCTCTTTTTTCTAACTGCATTTTTAATCCTAAATATAATCATAAGCATAAAATAAGCCCAGGCACTTCTTCATTTTACCCAGAAAAGGATTTACTCCAGAGGGAAATCTAGCCTATGGGATTTTTTTCAGAGAGCCCTTCTTCTGCACCACTCAAGCTGTAGCTCTAGGCTTTTTCTCTCAATCATTAGAGTTGTAAAAGGAAGTGAGCGGTGCAAAAATAATTGTTTCCTTAGGAAGTTTTCATCTTCACAGGCATTTTTTTCTAAGATTTATTTCAGGGTTGAAGTTATTTTTGACCTAAAGTCCACAGCTAAGTTTGATCCCATCTGGACAGCAGCTGACAAAGAAACCCACAGGCAGACTCTAATATTCTCCTTGGAAGAACACTGAATCTTTTCATGGAGTACTGTTTTTGGTTTATGCATCAGCCATGCATTTATGTTACTGCCAGAAGAGGTTTGGAGAAATCAGAGTTGAAGTTACAGTGGGGCTACAACATACTCTCCGTTGTCAAGTAAGAGCTGATGCTACAACTGAAGAATTGCAGCATACTTACCTAAGCATATGTCTGAATGGTAGGGTTTCCTCTCCTATGGTCAAGGCTAGGCTTAGAGTACTAAGTAAATATTAGATTTATTAAGGAAAATAATTAGTCCAAAATTTCAGGGAGACTAAGTCTGGAAAGGGTCTCTCAAAGGGAACTGTGAATTCTTAAAAAAGCATTCTTTTGGATAGACAGAGTCTGTCTGGTCTTTTGTGACAGTCACCTGAGGTGTAGGATTTGGTGTTAGGCCTTTTATTACTGTTGTGAGAAAGAGAAATAATAAAATGATACTTTGAATATATTCGTTACAGTTAAGACTTACGTGAAAATTATTTTCTTAGGAATACTGACTCTTTTTGGTTGGACTATTAGCCCAGTCATCAAACTACAGTTATTGCCTAAGGCTAGAACTGCAAGAAAGAAATTTCAGAACTGCTATTCCAAGGGGCTGGTAATGGGCTGCTAAAAGAAGTTGAAATCCTCCCATGAGGAAATTTTTGTCATGACTGGACTGGCATGCTTTTTTCTGAGGGTCACCTTGCATTAGGGTTTGTGTTGAAAGAAATACAGTAATTTGTTTGAACATGTAAGCTGTTTCCATTTTTACTAGCCTTAAGTAACTGGCAGACTAATGGTGGATTCATGTGCTTTGCATGGCACCATCAGTGAGTCCTTGCGTTAACCACAAGATTGCAGAGTAGGCACATATTCACTTAGGCTAAATGCAAAAATTGCAAACAAGAAGGTTACAAGGTGCTTTGTAAAGGAATGGCTTTTTTTCCCATTACACGGCAGCAAATACTTTAATCTTGTTAGCATTATTTTGACAATGAAAAACTTACATGTTCTTGTTTTGTATTATACTATTTTCTTGAGTCTCTGTTGCATTTATATGCATGCTCACACACGTCTGCTCCAGAGTTTTCTGTCGATACCTGTAACAACTGAAGAGCCTTAGAACCCTCAGCAGTGGTTAGAAAGAACTGAATGTGTTTTCAGTGACTTTCAAGGAAATAAATTCTATATAATTATTCTCTATAATTTCATTTACACTCATCATCACAGTATCTATGTGTTTATATTTGCTATCTGCAACAGCAAAGCATCAAACTAACAGTTTTAGTACTGTAAATTTAGCACACATGACATAGGTTATATTTGAAAGAACATAAATATAACTTTTCAGTTGCTTCTGGCTGCATGGATAATCTTCCATAAACAAATTGTGGATGACTGAACAATGCTAGCCTGAACTTGCCTGTTTAGGAGATTTTTGTAATAAAACCCTCCTTTCTCAGGGAGATGCTTATGCCTTAGGCTCTCTGCAGTAAGAACCAGAATCTAATTTTCATAACTTGAGGAAGTTTAGATTCTGTTTTTCAGTTTAGCTCATTAAGACCAAGAGAGACCCACATCCAAATATGACCAAACAGGTTAGTGCATTCATACTGGAACTTGATTAAGACTTACCTCACCTTCCTGCCTAGGTATGAGCGAATTACTGTAAGTGAAAAAAGGAGCCTCTCTGAAAGTCTCTGGCATAAATAAGGATGGTTATGGCTGCAATGGTTATGGGAATAATACTAATAGTATTGCAGTGACAGCTCATATTTAGTTTGCTTCTTTGGACTACTTTCCATGAAGCTGACCCAGTTTACATCTATGCTGCTTCTGCTTTCCTGACCATAGCATCCATTTATCAAGTCAGATTCCAGACCACTCTTTTGCATTCTGCATCAAGTATTACGTGAAATCCTCTTTCACATTCAGCATTACAATCTTCAGAGCTTTAAAGTCATATTTTGAGTAAATGATAAGAGCTATTTTGAACTTTCCCATTTAACCTATTTTCATTATTATTTAAATACATGTGTATATAAAATACTTAACATCCTTATATTCAGTACTGGTTTTATTCAAAGGAAAGGATAATGTTTATGCACTGTGCTCTGTGTAAAAAATAAATCCTATAGAACTGCACAGTATCACTGGGCATATCACTAATTATTACACTGAAAATATTATTGAACAAGAAAACAGGACAGCATTCAGCTAGATGACATAGAAAAGTTCTTCAGATTGTTTGCTTGTTGCCTAGAGCATGACACTGAGGCAAATGTAGGTATGTGGTGTACTTTGTTGTTCTACCTGCATAGACATTCTCAGGATTCTAGTCTGTAATCTATGCATACCCAGGCATGAGCTAATCACAAAAGCAAGAGCATCACAATGGAAAGTCTAAACATATGTTAACAGCTGGAAAAAATATCTGCACCATTTTCAAGTCCCTGCCTGTTCGGTATTAATAAGAAGTGTAGATGCCTTCCGAGACAAATGACATTTTTAAGAATAAATATGAATTTCAGCAGCTGCTATATTTCATCTTTTATAGGTTACAGAGAGTAATTTTCTATTTACACAGATGCAGAGATAGGTGAGCCGGAGTGTTATCTGAGGGTAAACAAAGGTTAACTGATTTTGCTCACATATCAAGCTCACTCCCTTCTCTCTGGAACACCTAGCAAGTAAATGTAATCCTCTGCTTTATTTTATGTGGTTGCATGTCTGTGCTTACAGGGTAGATAAGGGTTTGTAATGGTGTCCTATCTTCTGATTTGTCTCTCTTTTCCTTTTTGCCCCTGAGTGACAGCAGCGCCGTATAACACTGTAACACCAGATCGGTACAAAAAAACTATTCTGAGGCTGTGCTCATTGCACTGAGTGATCCGACTGGTCAGGCCTAGGGCAGTGTCTGTACAAATGCTCTAAAGAAGTGATTTAATCACTATGCAGTATCACTGGAAACAGCCCAAAAGAGATTTACCCAGGTAGTGAGACTGGTCATGTTTTTACTGTATCAGGGCACAGGGTTGTCCATGTACTTGCCCTATGGCAATGGGGCTATAACTAGAGCTGTACCTGCTGGATTAAAAGAGATGTTGTTACACTAAACTCCTGTTATGGGCAAAAGGGAATATAACTACAAATGTAGCTAAGAATGTATTTTTAATCCACTTAAAGTTTTAGTAGTATAACAGTCTGAATGAAATAATTAATTGTCGTAGTCCTCAGCGCATCACTAGGTTTTAATCCTTTTGACCTCCACCCATGCCCACAGATCCAGGAGCTGCACTTAAGCTCCTTGCCTGAATTGTGCTGTAGGTATGTTTGTGCTCAGCTCTGTCCCAACTTCGTTTTTCTTGTTGCTTTGTGTATCTCAGATCTTCACTAGATTGCACTAATGATCACCAACCCTAATCTTCTCAAGTCTATGCTTCGGTTGGAATGACTGCTGTCCCTCTGCGCATTGTTGTTCCCAGCTTGTTCTCTCTTGTGGAGCATCCAAAAATCTTAATCCCTCACATATTCCCTAAGGCTCTTTCTTAGAGGAGATCAATAGCCACTTGCCCAATCTGATGTCAGGATAAGACTGTGACTTATATAGTGGAAGAAAATGTGCAGTCCACAGACATCCTCTAACCTTCCTTCACTTCCTGTACACTTAAACAGGGGCATCAAGAAATCTCTTGAGTGTTAGGTTTTGTGGTTAAAAACACTTGGATAGATATTCCCCCAGCCTGGGCTTCTGTAACCCTGATAAGGCATCAACTGTTACAGCACAAGCAGCTGATAAAGAACCAAGCCACCAAGATGCACCTCAGCCTCTGTGGCAGCAGCAAAATGCATATTTTCTACCCAGGCATTGTCATTCTGTTTCAGATTGGAAGGGCTCAGCGCCATGTGTGGCTCTGCATCTGTGCCTCAAGCTACAGTAAAGAACTGAACCATCATGAAAACTCTGTTAATATGCCGATATGAATTCTTTCAACAATTGTATGTTAAGTATATTACTAGGTTTTATAGGATGAAAATAAAAAGAAGGAAGAGAAAAAAATAAGTGCCTGAAGGAAGACTAGTCTACAGTGGTTTTCAAGTGAGACGTTTGACAGTAGTTCAGTACAAACATCTTATATTCATTCCCAGATGCTGCCACCTAGAGTCTAACGTTATGACACTGTGAACACAAGGATAATAGGGTGACTTTTAAGCAAAAATATTGTATTTGTGTGGAGGTATTGGTATTTAGGGAAGTGTGTGACAGGAAGAGGTGAAAGAGCAGGCAAGCAAGCAGAAGGCAATTTTAACTTGGATTTTGTAAGTGTCTTCCTTCTGTAATGGTCAAAATCAGATCTTACACTGGAACAGGGGAACTTAGCATGGGAAAGCAAATTAGAGCTGCTATTATGTACATTGATCAGAATACTTAAAAAGTATATTTATTTCCATTTCAATTTCCATCTCTGAAAAATACTGGTCAGCAGAATAAAAGATGTTCTAGTTGAGCAGCCTTGCCTTCAATGTGGATGAAAAAGACTGCCAGTTCTCAAAAAAAGCCTTAAAGAAAGCATATTTAAGTTCCTCTCTCTCCATCGGTAGAATATTGCAGAAGACAAAATATCCCCATAAGTCAGCCTAACTGGAAATCCAAAGCAGCCTGGAAAATGAGCTATCCTGCTATGCTTTAGAAATTGCAAACAGCAGCAACCCAGTTTCTCAGCTAACTTGAAGGACCTGGCAGCATTTGCTACAAGATGCCTAATTCAGTGCCTGGACTTTCACACTGTGTGTAATTTATTTATAAATGGGCTATGAACCTAGATCTCAATTTGCTCAACAGGATATGGTTTGATTAAATGTGTCCAGATGCATTTGTAATGGGATTATGGATTTCAATTAGGAGTAAGCAACAATCATTACAAGATAATACTTTTTCATGCATGCTTTAACAAGCAGAATTGGGGCAAGAAACAAGAATATGATGGAAAAGATTCTCACTTCTTTCTCTCTTCCACAACATTGTTACTGCTTCTTCACACTCAAGCATTGTTTTTTTCCAAGTTCACCTTATCATTCTCTCCTTTCTCTTTGCTGGTCTGTTGTCAAATCAATGGTTTCTAGTTCCACTGAGCTCTGAACGTGGTTGTACTCCCAGTAACACGCTGATATGTGGTCCTTCTGCCTGCTAGTGAATGATAGCAAATAAATCTTTACTAGATTTGATTGATCCAAAAGGGCTAAACCATTTGTTTCCATGCTGTTAGTAGGGGTACTGCTTGACTAAACTAACTACCACTCCCTTACCATTTCAGACAGTCACATCCCACTCCGAGGGCGATATATACCCTAAAGCACAATAGATGTGTCTGCTCATATGTGCTACTTACCTGAAGTACTCTTTTCCTATCTCTTGGTGACCAGCTAGCTGTATAATGTGCTTCTTTACAAGTTGTGTAAATATCCACCAGGAACTTCAAAGGATGTGGCAAAGAGTCCTACTTCAGCAGGCTCTTCATTCTAAATAATAGGCACCCCAGAGAGTGGAGAGGAGGCAAACTGAAAAAAAAGAAGTTAGAGTGGACAATGACTGAAGCATGTACCTTTTCTCCTCATCTATCATCAATAGTTCATGATGTCTATTATGATATAGACATCTGTCAATGCACATGCTCTACCTACAAAGCCAGTCTGCACAAGTTTGCACTGTACTGGACCACACACATTTCCAAACAGTATGGAAATGACTCACAGGCAATGCACTACTCATAATTTTGCCAAATGGGGCAATGGATTGGAAATTCTGTTGCCTCTGCCATAACATTGTGGTCAACTTTCTCTTCTGCTAGGGAAAGCAAAGAGTCTTCTAGACCTTATGAATTTAAAAGGAAATATGACAAATTCTGCCCGTTCATTCCATTCACATATTTTTCTATTCACTAGTTACAGTTCATCACTATTCTATTTACATCCTTTAGTGTGAGAGAAGATTGGCTGCCTCTTTGCACCACTGTTCTGGACAATTACCAACCCAAGGCATTGAGTGGACTACTGAAATCAAACACCTTTTCTACCAGAACAGCACAAAAATATGGACTGTCTCAACCTAAACTGATTACCTTGCTAACCCTTTATTTGATGGAATCCTAGAGTGAGTGCACAAATAATTCTTTGAAATGTGCAGGCAAACATTAATAAAAAATAAAAAAAAAAGTTGAAATTTACTGTATAGATAGAGAAATGGAAAACCAACTGAGGAATGGACAAGAGAAATCAAGAAACACAGGTAATAACTCCAAAGCCTCAGAGCAGACTCACATGAGACACTATTGTTAACTATGGCAGGCAGGAGCTGGCTATACCCCGGAGACATCTCTGATTTCTTTAGCAAATGAGAGAACAAGAAGACAAAAGGCTGATGAATTGGAATCACCTGAGATTAACTTACCCTGAAAATCAGTCCATAGGGGAAATAAATTTTAAAGATATAGGTGTGTTTCTGAAAAGCACCCACCTCTGTGCCATTTTTCAGGATCACAAAGCACATGATGCTAGAGGTACATTAGACACAATTGTCACAGGTGATAAGCAAAACAAGCCTTCATTAAATAAAGGGTTATTAGACCAGACAATATCCCTGAAAATATTTCCTTCAGAGGGTATTTATTAAGCTTCTAACTTATATTGCAATACTGTTTATAACAGATGCTCCATATGCAATCCTTTTCTCCGAAGTTAAAACCAAGAAACAGGGAAGCACAAATAAGATCCAGACAGTGATAAGATTAACATGGAAAATCCAAAAGGTAGCTGCCTGGGAGAATTAAATGTCAGCAGCCATGAGCAGTGGTAAAGTCTTTTCACAACACAGAAAAGACTTAAAGCATTAAATTGGAATACATTCTAGTTTTAGGTGAGGAGTTTGGAAAGTCTTTGGGGGTTAGTTTTTTAGTTGGTTTTTTTGGGGGGGGTTTTTTGGGGGCTTTTTGGTTTTGGAGTTTGTTTTTTTTTTCTTTAGAAAATAGTAAATATTTCTAACACTACATACTGGAGGAAATATTCATTTCCCTGCATCTCACAGGATCAGAGAAAGGAGTATCAGGTCTGTGTTCTCAGAAATTCTTGTTTGTTTCCACTGAGATATGACAATGCTACTGTATTCCATGCGGCACTTCTTTAGAAACTCAGATGGCCCATATTTATTTCAGCATATAATTTTTTTGTGCTGCTCTAATTCCACATGTGGTTAAAAGCCATTTATGTTCTCATATTTTTCATATTTCATCTGAAATCTACTAAACCAACAGCCACTGTGGTGCGTTTGCTGGATGCACGGCTGGGGTTTTTCAGCAGTTGGCCTTTGCAACTTGCCCTTGATTCAACGAAGCTGAAAGACGCCTGACTTTCAGTTAATAGAGTGAGGCAGAGAGCACTTTTCAATGGATTGGAAGGCAATCTCAGCAGGACTGCAGGCATACAAAAGAAAACATTGCCGTGCTTTCCTCAGAAAGACAATTAATATGTTATGTAGTGAGGACATTTCATGGACATACACTACTCCACCCTACCCTCAAGGAAAGGGCTTAACTGCCCAAGCGGCTAGAACAGCAGAGACAAATCCTAGTCTGGGTTTATAAAACCATTAGCCCCCCAGCAAGTCACAGCTGTACAGGCACACATGTTCATATTTAAACTAGCTACACAAAGGACTATCTATTTATGTCTTAATTAAAGCATTTTAATCACTCTTTACCTCACATACCAGCTACTTGCAAAGATTACAATATTTTAGCACAGTTACTGCTTCCTTATATTCATACTTGTTTTGATTCTTTATTCAACAGAGGACTGAAGAACAGAACAATGTTAGTGCCTTCTGGGCTTGCCATAAGGGAAACTGAGATGATAAGTGCAATATTCCCAAGAAGCATTCTGTCAAGAACAGAAATATATTAAAAAGGGTGACCAACTTTCTGCTTCAGGCCAGCTGTGCCTCTTCAACACTCACAGCTTTACTACTGCTGACAATGCAGTGAACAAACAGCACTTGCATGCAGAGCATCTCTTATACATCTTGGGGAACTGCAGACTGCATGATCCATAACAATTCAGGCCTGCTGGGAAGCATGGACAAAATACACCATTTCAGGAATTACAAATTCTGACTTTTGATCCAAGGAACTTCTATTACAGATCTTGCATTTTAAATGATCTGTTCTCGGGGCTTGTAAATCTTTCGATCATATCAATATACAATTTTGCCCAACATCTGTGGTCTCAGATTTCCCTTTCTAATTCTCTTATACAATGTCAGTCCATTTGATTTGGCAGTCATACTACTCACCTTGGAAGTCACTCATCTCAGGCAGCTGGTTAGCCATGGAAAACATAACAAAAATAAAAACAGCAAACAAAATCCCACAAGCTAATAGGTTCACTACCTCAGGGATCTTTTATTTTATGTAAATAAGCAATGCAATTTAGATTCATAGAACGGGAGAATCTAAGCTTTGGCTTCAATTTCTGGATGTTACTTCAAGCAGAAAAAGAAATGTATTTAAGTGGATAACTCCTTTGATTTCAGAATTAACTCATTAATTTATAAATAGCGTCATTTTTCCTCTACTTTCTATTAGTCTTCACTATTGTGAATTTATTTTCTATAGGACAGATCTTTGAGTTTCTGAAATGTCTGGGAATGAAAAGTCTACTATCAGTGTTAAGCTGCAGCTGCAATTCATTGGCATTTATTTCACACCATTCTTCTGTGCAAAATCCAGGAGTGAAATAGTGGCACTTACTTATAAACCATCCATGATGTTATCAGTTCAATAGTTATAAACCATGGATTTTATTTCTGTGCATTCTGCTTTCCAATCTTTTAAAAGACTACTGCCTCAGCAACCTGAAAGTTGTGTTATTGTCAAGTAACACACACACCTCATAGCCCATTGAAGAATAATCAGAGCTTTATAGAAGCATATTTAATTCAGTGGCCCATGTATTTTTCTTCATTAGGTATTTTATGCTTCATGCCACAAGGTGTTTTTACTATATGGAACTAGAATGCCTTAAATGGCTTTAAAAAGTCTAGATCTCTGATTTCAATAAATAGAATTTGCTGAAAAGAGAGGAAGAAATATATTTAAAAGTCAGCTGATTTCTGAAATTTGAAAGCTGCAGCAAACAGATCTGAGTTTATTATACAGCACTTGAATTGAAATATCAGATTTTGACTCTACAATTAGGATTCTGTGAAATCCACTTAATTTGTTTTCTCCATTTTTAAATTCATATTCTGTTCTCCCACAAAATGATTTTTACCTCCACATTATGGTGTGTGGACCCTGGCTAAATGCCAGGTGCCCACTGAGTCACTCTATCACTCCCCTCTGCAGCTGGACAGGGGAGAAGACATATAACACAAGGCTCCTGGGTGGAGATAAGGACAGGAAGAAATCACCCAGCAGTTGGCATCATGGGAAAACCAGACCTGACTTGGGGAAATTAGTTTAATTTATTACCAATCAAATCAGAGTAGGATAATGAGAAATAAAAACAAATTTTAAAACCCCTTTCCCTACCCCTCCCTTCTTCCTGGGCTTAACTTTAGTCCCAAATTCTCTACCTCCACTCCACCAGTGGCTCAGGGGGATGGGAAATGTGGGCTGTGATCAGTTCATCGCATTGTCTCTGACGGTCCTTCCTCCAAGGAGGAGAACTCTTCCCTGTTCCAGTGTGGGGTCCCTCCCATGGGAGTCAGTCCTCCACAAACTTCTCCAATGGGAGTCCTTCCCACAGACTGCAGTTCTTCACAAACTGCTCCAATGAAGGTGCCTCCCGTGGGGTGCAGCCCTTCAGGAACAGACTGCTCCAGTGTGGGTCCCTCACAGGGTCACAAGTCCTGTCAGCAAGCCTGCTCCAGCATGGGCTCTTCTTTCCATGGGTCCACAGGTCCTGACAGGAGCCTGCTTCAGTGTGGCTTTCCCATGGGGTCACAACCTCCTTTCAGGATGACCTAATCAGTGTATATAAATACCTGAATGGAGAGAATGAAGCAGAGGGAGTTAGGCTTTTTTCAGTGGTGTCCATTGACAGGATGAACTGTAATACAAGGCATTCCATTTAAAGAGAATTAAAAATCTTTTTACTCTGAGAATGGTTAAACTAGATGACCTCAAGAGGTTTTTTCCAACCTTATCCATTCTGTGACAACACCTGCCACTGAGATGGAAGAAGATGTCTTCAAAAAGCAGTACTTTAAAAAGTAGTCTGGAATTTCTCTGCTGCTTCTATTTTTAGAGCCCAGAACCATGAATTCCATGAAATCTGGCATATTACTTATACCTTGATTCCATGAGTTTAAATTTTTATTATTGGAAAAATATCAGCTTCCTTAGTTCCAACTTTCATGGTTTCTGAGAAATCATAGAGTGAACCAAACAGGCTGTAAAACAAAAAGAACCCAAAAGATACTTCTTCAATAAAAAGTAAATTTAAAAATATGGATAGAAAGCTAAAACTCATAATTTTGGAGCAAAGTTCAGGTTTTACTGAGCATTAGGGACAGCTATTGCTCACCAAATTGCCAAGGAAGTTAACTGCTGAGTCTCTGTGGCTTCTATTTGCAGCATTCCAGTCACTGCACTCCTTGAAATGCCAGGAGCCAGGCACAGGCATGTCCCACTCTTGTGCCCGACCTTCCACCAGCAGGTTCCTTCTTGGAAAATGAAACATGCATGCCTCACGGCCACAGCTCACTCGGCTCATTGACACCATTAATGCAGCATGCTCATTCCGCCCACACTGACATAACAGCAAACCCAAGTAAAATCATAAGGAGATATTGGTCACAAATCAAATAGACACTTCTCAATTTCACCTGGGTGACAGTCTCAATGAATGCTGAATAATCAAACTCAACACCTATTTTCCTTCTCCAAACTACATTTAAGCTGTTCTAAGAAGCTTTGTTATGGATTCTCATGGCTGAGTAATGGACAAACTTGAATCATTTCCTGTGATACTGCTTTGGAGGCAATACCAAAAGACCAGCAGAAACATCTACCATCTGTAAGCTAAATTTGAGTGTTCAGTGTCAGCGCAGATTTGATGAAAAGCTCAAGACCCTGTTAGCACATTCACAGAAGTCCACATTCCAATTACAGAAGGGAAGATTAATACCATCTACTTCAGTCAGCTGAAGTTAGTTGACTACTTCAAAATGAGTAACCTTAAGCCCTATATGTATGAAGATAATGAATAAGCACCTCCAGAAGATAATTCATCTCATCCGAAATCTGGTGTTTTAGACAAGATGAATCTCTCCATGCAGACACTTGATTCATTTCACTGACTACAAAAATAAGTTTTTAGACAACTTCNAGACATGATACAGTGCTATACTATACGTATGAGCCTTCAGTAAAAAACAAACAAACAAACAAACATAACCAAACAAACAAAAAAACCCCCAAAAAAAACCTATTTTTTTTAATTCTGCTAATGGGCTTTTCAAATATCCTGCATCAGACTTTGCAAAATGAACAAAATGCAATTTCCACAGAAAGGACCTGTTGACAAGGCTGCAGCAGTTAGAAAAACTAATCAAAGCACAAACTCTACATTTAATGTGCCCAATGTGCGGGTTGATTATCCCCTACGTATTATTTGTTTTAGTATCATCATGCTTGGAATTCTACATAAACAAGATTATACATGGTTATTCTCTAGTTTTCTTATACAGCAAATGCCAAAAGTACTTATACCATAAGTATGTCTCATGAGAGAGGGAATAAGCATGTAACAAAACAAAAGAACACAGAGGTGTTACAGAAAGTTAGAGAGGTGGCTCATGAATACATCAGACTGAAGTTGCTAACTTCTCATGTTAAATGAACTGGTATTAATTTACTTTCTTTTCAAAGATTGAACACTCCACAGACTTTTTGGCACTTCAGGAACTGGAAATTTGACATCTCATCACAGTAGTTTGGGACTATCTTAGGAAATGTTTTACTTTTGTATATAAAATGAAGATAATGGCTGGGATTCCATTTGAGGTTAAGAAAGCTGGAGAGTTAGCACAGACATCCAATGCCCATACGATGCTTTCAGCTATCCAAAACATCTACAGAGGGCTGGTAAACATGACACTATGTTTGAAGAAGACACATATTTCTACAGGAGCAGTGAGAGAGCATAAGAAATATCCCACAAAACCTAAATGACATTAGTGATCTACATACATGCAAATGAATCCTTGCCAGAAGTGGACGCCTACAAGCATGCAGCTTCCTTAAGATCTCATTACAACTAATTCTGCAACATAACTAGTTACAACATTCTGGAGTGGTGGCTAGAGGCCAGCAGGATAGCTCTTTAGTATCTCAAACAGCACAAAATATCAGTGTAACTACCTCTTATAGTTGGTCACCTGAAGCTTCCTCTGGGCTCCACCGACTGTATTGACTAGATGCTCATTTTAGTTGACTAAGCATAAGAACCCAACTCATGAAAACTATTTTCCCCCCTCTTTTTCCTTTTTTACTTTTAATTCTTATATTACCCTCCAGCAGCAGTTCCTCTGTGCTCTTTCATTAGACTCACATTAAAAGATGGTGACTTTTGTAGTGAAAGAGTCAATTAATATCCAAAATACTGAGACTGTGACATGCGGAGAAAACAGAAGAGGAAAATCTCTACAAATTAATTTTTCAGAGATTTAAAGTTTACATCAATCCTGAAAAAAAAGCAATGCAATAATAAATACATTGTGCAGAATACCGAAATCTAAAGCATATTTTTCCTGTGTAAATATCTGATTCTTTAGATTCAGTGGTTATCATCTGAGCACTCAGGAAGATTTTTTCACTCAAATCTAATTTTTGCAGGTGTACAGGAAGATTTTTTTCCCCTCAAATGTAATATTTGTAGATGCACGTTTAGCAGAAGGTTTGGACTTATTTTTTCTTTTTTTGCTGTGTTGTTTCCAATAGAAGAATGAATTTGCTTTGCAGTGTGCATTGGCATTTCAGAAAGATCCATATGAACTTTTTTTATCCTAGCACATCTGTGCTATTTGCAGTGTGTGCAACATGAAGGCACCCTCAAACAAAATGACACAGAAATGAATGAATATGTTAAAATAGAACGCAGTTGTTCTGCTTGAGTATGCCTATAATTTCAGAGGCTTGGTGATGCTCTAAGTTGAAACAACAAAAAAAATAAGACAAAATTCACCCTTTGAAGGCTTTCTCCAAAAATACTTTTACTTGAGTCTGTTTCATTAGTTTTCTAGAAAGATGTTAAAATTAACGTTTTCAAATAATTTTATTGTTCAATTTACAAAAGAAAAGCCATAGTGTAGGATTGCTTATTTAACTTATAAATATTAACAAATTTTTGTAAGAGCAGTCTGCAAATGGATTAGCAAATAGTATGCAAGAACATAGTCAGAAGCATTTGGGTCACTGCAACTTGGCAAGTTACCACGAAGGATTGTGGTGATTCAGACCCTGGATATTTTACACAACTGCATCTCACCTCCCTTAGAAAATTCCAGTTGAAAACCAGCTTGCCTCATAATTCTCATCTTGAGGCAGTTCCAGAACCTCATTATTCTGGTTTTTTGCACCAAATTTGCCTCTAACTTAATTATAGTTTTTCTTTGTAAATAGTTATTTACCTTCTGATTAAAGCCTTGATCATATTTCAGCCTTTTAAAAGTAAAGACAGATCCTTCTTGTAAAACAGACTCTCCATTCTCTTGTCCTCATAAAATGTACCTACAGATCTTTTTTCTTTTTAACTTGGACAGTTAGAATTTTACATGATTCTGAATAACCTTTGCCTTTCACTACCCATTGCATTAACACTCCCATCTTTACCAGAAATATCTTACCCAAAGCACCTTTGCATCATACTAATCCTTTTCACAAATATTATACATTTTTAGGCCACACTGATTCTGTAATAGACTAATTCGACTAAAGTGCTATGGTGTCACAAGCAATAATGCCCATTAATTAAGTCAGTCTGGAAAAAAGATGAAACCATCTAGATAGACTGACTCCGAAAGAGCTCTCCAAATAGAAGAGAGCATGAGGGAACAACCCAATTACTACTTGTACTTTGAAAGGAGGAACATGTGGTTACCTGTGAAGTGATATGAGAGAAGGCAAACTAGTGATCCAAAGTTTCTAATACCATTCAGGGCTAAAAGCAGCCCAAGGAGGATGAGAGAAACTGCAATCAAAAGCCTCCTTCTTTGTAAAGCCATGGAAACCACAGGGTTCAAAGGGGCAATTTCAGGGGTCAGGAGGTGACAGAGAGGCAGGCAGTCTTGAGACCTGGTTCCTTACTTTCCATTAAAATTCCCCACTTCTGTGTGAAATATAGAATGTTATATTTGTATGAAGTACTCTTCCACTTTATGGCGATGGACTTCCAGCATCTTTAGTACCTGAACCCACAGTGTGCCCTGAGCTGGCACCTCTGCTGACATTTCAGTGCCTGTCAAGATATGTAAAATCTCAGTTCCCTGCTTTAGGATGGGGTTGATGACAGCTCAACTACAACAAAAGCCTAATACACAGGAAGCATCATATAAAGGTATTTGAAAATACACCACTGTGAAAAAAAGCATTCTGGAAATATCTAGTTTTCTTTTTTTTTGCTATTTTTCAATATTGTATTTTGAAATTATATTAAAAAAAAATCTGTATTTCCCTTTTATTTTTAAGGACTCTTATTGTCTTTCTCTGATCTTAATTGCTACTTAAGTCTTTGCTTGGCATTGGATTTTGAGAGCTTCTTTTGATAGACCCCATAAGTTTCTCTATTGCATTTGATCATATAAGTGCTTGTTTATTTATACAACAGTACATATTTTGTATTGTTCGCAATATTTTACAAGGACCTCTAGCTCACTATGAATAAAAATTTTATATACTACTTCAATGTTCTGTTTCATGACAGCTCAGTATATCAGACTAAGATATACTTAATATTTGCAGTGTCTCAGTATGATAGACTATGCTACTACTGACAAATTGGTCTTCTATTTAGCATTAATCAAAATATTCAGCTGAATGACAAAATATGGGTATTTACAGTGGTTTTTGTTCTTTTCAATTTGTTCGACAAATAGAGATATAAACACTTGATTTTTAACTTGGCATATGGCTGAAATACCTGTCTCTTCCCCTGAATTATGTTCAAAGAACAGGTTAAACAAATGGTTACTCTAAATTCTGTATATTATGTTTTACTCAGAAAAGATTAGAGGGGGTTTTGTCAAACACGGTGTGGGAATTTGCTTATTTACACACTTCAGTACATTTAGTCCTCCAATCAAAATAGAGAAAACAACTTGCCAAACAAGGATATAAACTGACCTCAATAATTTAAAACTTAGAAAAATTCGTTAGCACCATAAATATATTAATTCAAAGAGCTACTTAGAACAGCAAAAAAACCTGATACTGAATATAACATTATGAATATGTCTGAACCACATACATAAAGCATACAAACAAGGCAGCTGCTGATGCATTTAGTATGCACTTGTGAGACTTTCCATATACAAGTGCTGTTTCATACCCTGTATGTATATAAATATTTGGCTTGGGGAAGGCTTTATTATTGATACGAATATTCACTGCAAAGAAACAATCAAATGAACACCAAATTTCTCCTATCTACAGCTAGGTATGTAATCACACTAACTAACTGAACCAATTATGTAGAAAAGGCTGCCTGAGGTTGAGCTAAGCACCCTCCCATTAGCACAGCCATGATGCAATCTGACATGAAAAAAGAAAAGAGTACAGTGACTAGCACACTGTATGTGTTATTTATAGTTGTGCATTAAAAAGGGACAGTTAAAATGAAAAAAAGCCAAAGCTACCCATGGCACACACAGCCACGGTGAAAACCCTTCTAATATAAGTCCACTAGCCAGTTATCATCTAAAAAAAAAATCTTGTGCTTTACTCTGCCCACTTTCTCTGATAAAGGGGTTATTAGGCAGCTGTTCCTTCATCAGAGTAATCCCTCTGAATCACCACATCAAAATTGTAACTTAAATTTCGTGTATCAGCACAGGAAAAAGCAAATGAAATGTGAGGTAACCTTTTCAATTGCTAAAATCAAAGGATGCATATTAATGAGCAAAACCTGAGAGCTAAACCTTTCAAATTCACAAACTAACCTGTTTGGCAGGAAAAGATGGCCAGTAAGTTATGAAGACAACATCATGACATATGCAGAATGAAAGAATCATTTTAAAAAATTTAATCTATACTCCATTTCATTCAATTTACAAACTATTCAGACATACTATTACACAATTATTTACTCATTTGCACCCACATAATTTCTACTTTTTCATCATAACAGAGGTTACACTGCTATTTCCTGCCTTTATTTTAATAAATACCCTATATCAAAAACATGTAGCCTGCATACAGTCCAATTGCCCAGCAAATACGAGCTAGATTCCACTCCTGAAGCAACAAGGCGTGGCACTACTCTTCCTGAGTCAAAAGAAGACACACTATGCATATCAGAATTCCTCCAATTCATTTTTTATGCCAAGCAAACAGTTTTCTCATAAACCACACCTCTTAGGAACTGTACTCTTTTCTATTTTGCATTGCTCATTCTTTCTATGAATTTTCTACATACTGCTAAAAATACTTGATGCAGTCAAAAGACTCCACCTACTATGTTACCATGATATTATCACATGAATATTAGAATACAAACTTTCATAATGTACTTTATATCATACAGACAGCATTGATTCATTTTGACAGGATTAATAACCTCATTATTAGCTTTTATTGTTCCCAGTAAAGACAAGGTAATTGATATTCCCAGAGTGAATGAATGCAATACTGTGTATGGCCATTATAAGAAATTATTTGCTTTGCTTTGTGTCAATGAAATATAGCTATCAATCCATATTACAATAATTATGTAAAGTTTTATTTAAACTTTTGCTATCATTAAAGCTACAAAACCCTTCACACTTAATATGAAACAAAAACATTTCTGTTACTATGGTGGATCTGGAATCAGTGAACTCAGGAGTACTGTAGTAAAAAAAAAATGGTATCAACTTTATTTTTCAGCATCACATCTATTGTATAAAATAGATGTCAGTAATATTAGAGTTCAGTTAACTGCAAGAGGTTTGTATATGTACAGTAAAATGAATCAGTTACTACAATCTTAAAAGAAGATTTAATTTAATCTATAAGATGCCTAAAGAAAATTGGCTCCTGCAGAAAAAAACAAATCTGAATTGTTACTTGAATAGCAATTAGGTATAGAACATACTAATGCACATGTTCTGCATGTGTACACACATCTCAAAAGAAAAGGGTCCTTACAAAATTTTTTTGATTGCAGACTCAAAACAGAGCCTGTAATCTGGAAATACCAATATACTTAAAACTGTTGTGTACATATATGAAGATCTGGCAACTGTGGCTTGAACTGAGGTCATACATACACAAGCAAAGATCCAAACCATTCACTTTTGGATCTTAACTACAACGCCCATTTTGGCCAGAGGGATTCAGACTTTAGCTGAAAGGGAATCTCTGTAGCCTGTAGACTATACACTTAATTAAAGCACTTCAGATACATGTAAGGTTAGGTATAAGTTCCCAGGTTTTTTTCCTGATGTTCCCTATGGAATCCTCAAAAAAACTGCCCCCACAACTGCTATCACATTTTTCACTATCCTTCTAATACAATTATTCATTCCACAGAAAAATGTCCACACCAAGGATCTGACTAAGCAATCTTCCTTGCTGTCTTTGGCTGTGGAGGAAACTGGGCATCTCCCTCCTGTGAGTAATCGATGAACTTGGTTTAGATGTCTGTTTTAGGAAGAGGCGCACAACAAATGGAGGAGCCTGTTTCACTGCCTATGAAGGTCTGAGACCAGACCTCAAGTGCAACCTCAGATGCCTAAGCAAAATGAATCCTGTGCCTTGGTTTCTAATCTCACAGGAAACGACCTGTAAAACTGAAGCCACAGACTTATCCCACTATAAACATGTTCCTTGCAAAGTATTTGTTCGGGCTATTTAAACTGCATGACACCCACTACGCCAGTGCTGGAGCAGATAAAGGCCGCTAGAACTGTATCTGTGTAAAACTGACGTTGTGACACGGCAGAGACATTTTCCCGTGACTTTTGGAAGGCAGAGTCACAGAGCGATGCTCAGTGTTAGCGAAACAGTGGCTGTATAGGATCCAGCAAGAAATATGGAAGGACAGCGCGCAGCCTCAGCAGCACGGAGCACTTTCCGGGCGCTGGGCAGCTGGCGGTCTCCTGCTGCTGTCCGCCGTGGAAGGTGCCGGTCACTGATGGCTGAGGCTCCCTCTCCTGGCCCTGGAGCACTCCCTGTGCGGTGCTCTCATCCATTGCCACAGACAAGTCACCTTCATGGAACAGCCGACAGGGCCTTTAAGCCTGCTCAGCTGTACAGGCTTAGCCTGCCCCTCGCTCTGATACCGCGGTGCCGCTAATCGGCGACACTGCGGTCCCCATGACCCACTTCCACTTTAAATTTCACTTCGGTTTTTCGGGAACGGCGGTTCCTAATGTAGCTCACATTTCCAGGAACGCGCTGAAAGCTCGGCTCGTATCTCATTCCCGGCCGGACGAGCCGCCCTCACGCCTGAGGGCGGGACTCCGGCATCCCGCCGCCGCTGCGGCGGCAACACGGCGTGCCTGCCCCCGCGGCCACGTCCTGGGGCCAGGTCCGCGTGGGGAATCCACTTATTTCCCCTTTTTCCGCGGTTCGGTCTCCAATGGCCGTGTCGCGGTGCGGGGTCCGCCCGGCCGGCAGGCGGCGCTGCGGGCGGAGGTCTGTGCCTGCCTCTGCCCGCCCGCCCTGCCGGGCGGCGCTGACGTGTGCTGCGCGGGGCCATGGCGGCCGCCTGGGAGGAGATCCGGCGGCTGGCGGCAGACTTCCAGCGGGCGCAGTTCGCCGAGGTGGCCCACAGGTGAGCAGGGGCAGNCTTCCTCATGTCTAGTTGGGGTTGCCCAGAAACTTGTTTTTTATAAAAGAAAAAAAAAAAAATTAATAATAAATCCCAAACGCGAAAAATAAAATAAAAATGGGCAAAAGGATGGAAGGAACGAATTGCTGCAAGCAGAGCCTTTCCTAAATTCAGCAGCAGGTGCGTGCTTACAGCTGGAAGGGCTGACAGCTGTTCAGGACGAGAGTAAAGGTTGTTCTGGAGGGATGACCCGCCTCAGTGAAGCCATGTGGGTGATAAGCAGGATCCAGAAATTAGGGGGTTTTGTCTGAGAAAATGTATTCTCGCAGAACAGCACGTAATCTTCATTGGACTTCCTGTGTTTAGTATTTTGGGAATGTCAATCTGAAGATAATTTTAGCAAGTACTCTCGTAGAATGACTGCTTATTCTTTATGCCATTGATAGATTGTCAGAACGGAACTGTATTGAAATTGTCACTAAACTGATTGCGGAAAAGCAGCTGGAAGTAGTGCACACACTTGATGGCAAGGAGTATGTCACTCCAGCACAGATTACTAAGGAGATCAGGGATGAGCTTCACGTTTGTGGTGGTAAGTGTGGCATTTGCTTTCTTCCTTCGGATTTGAAAGTTAATTTCAAAGACTACAGAAAAGTTTGAAAGTTTTCAGTAGCCTTAGTCCTTCAGAAAAAGTCAGCTTGCTTCCGTTTGTTTTATCTACACATTAATTCACCCACTGTGAATTTATTTTCACTTCAGATCTGTGTCAAGCTTTTAGGTAAGCATATCAAGATATGTTACTTGGTTTATTTTCACCCATCCAGAATTTCTGAGGTAAAGAAATTGAAGCAAATTTGGTATTTTAATGTGGTTAAGTATCTGGCCCAGATGTTTGGCCTTGACTTGGAATTTCAAAAGCATTCTCCTTTCATGCCATTCGTAATAATCATATTTGTAAATTGTCATTGACATGTCTTTTATCTTTTATTTTACCATTGTGAACAGCCGTCTGCTTTGTAAGGTCTGACTTAGATAAATAAGAAAGCAAATACTCCTGGGACTGCTTTCTGTCAATGGTTTTAATGATCAGGCTGTGTCTTGTACTTCTAGTTATATTTAAGGGTGAATTTCACAGCATCATATGGACAACTAACTTCTTATTGTGTTTAAGAAATTAGCCATTTTCTTACTATTACCACAGGTATGCTTCAGTTTGTGTTATGCCTTTGTGTGTCATATCAGTGTGACAACTTGTATTGAATTAAAAATTGCTGGGTTTTTTGTTGGCAGCATCATCCAAAGCTAGAAAGTTTAGACGATCTCTGTTTTGGTAGTCATGGACTAGTTTAATTGGTCTAAAAAAAAAAAAACCTAATGAAGAAATATTGTGTGCACACTGGACTATGCTGTATTCTGAATTCTGTTCAAATATATTTTATGTACTAAAAGTGTATTTGTACTTTTCTTGAAGGTCGAGTTAACATTGTCGACTTACAACAGGTAACTTTAGCAATAAAAACTATACAGTTCTTTCTTTTCCTCACTGTGTGTATTGTAAATATGGAGTTCATTAGTTGTACTCAAGCTAAGTTATTTTTTTGAAACAAAATAAGCTTTATGAAGAGCTGGTAGTTCATGTCAGAGTACTGCAGATTACTTAATCTATCCATTTATTGCTTTATTGAAAGCTCCTCTCTGATTAATGATAATCTCAGAATTCTGAAATCACCACTGAAATACACAGATTTTCTTTATGAACTCTTTTCTTTGTAAACTGTGGAAGGCAAACAGAGAAGAAATGCGTTTCCCATTTAAATTGAAATCTGCAGGAGCATACACAATTAACTTTGCATGCCTCTTTGGATCTTCCCTCTTCATTAATCTCTTGTCTCCACTAATCTTTATCCTCCAGTAGTCTTCCTCTGTGACTAATTTTCCCTTCTGGCTTAAGCAAAATTACTTGGAATCAGAAAACCTCTCTGAAAAACAATTTACTACTTTCTGACATTGGGGTTTTTTTTTATTATATAGATTTCTTTCAACCTTGTCACAGTTGCAAAGAGAGTTTTCCACTAAAGTACTGCTGCTTTATTTCAAAACACAGATTAAGTGTGTATGTGTGCAATAGTAGAAAAAACTAAAAGGACCTTCCCTCAAGGCATAGGAATGTGTGAGCAATATCTCAATGTCTGAGGCTTATTTTCAGTTTTAAATTTCTGATAAGAGGTTTTGTTGTTGGTTTGGGGTTTTTTTAGGTGATAAATGTGGACCTTCTACACATTGAAAACAGAGCTAATGACATCGTTAAATCTGAAAAAACTATTCAGCTTGTACTGGGACAGCTTATAAATGAGTGAGTACCTTCAGGAGCAGTATGTATAATTCACACCTCTTTTATTTTTTAAGACACAGACCAAAAATAATGTTGCTTCTGAAGTGAAATACGTTTTTCTTGGCTGATGCTAGGGACACTTGGTGGTGATTAGTGCTGCTTTTCCAAATGGCAAGAGGGGCCTATCTCAGCAAAGCATCCAGTGAATCCACAGAGCGAAGCCCTTACTGAATGTCTGTGTCCGGTGTACTGCGCTTTAAGAGGGTTCATTTCTTACCCAGTGTCTTTGTGTACAGCAGCCACACCTCGTTTGCTCCATGACTTTGCTGTCTGTCTCAGCTATTGCCAAACCTTCTCATTTTTTTCCCTCTCTTGCTTTGCCTCACAACCACTGAAGTAATACTCTTATGAAGTTGTTTTAATTAATGATTGAGCTGCAGGATCTAGTCTTGTCGAAGAATATGAAGTTCCTGGCCCTCTTGAAATAATTAAGACCTGTCTTGCACACTAAAGCCCTTTCCTAAGTTTCACTGACATGTTTTTCTGTTTCTGTTTTTTGATGTTTTCATACAAGCAGATAAATGGCCCATCTTAATACTAGATACCTGACTAGCAGACTTTTTAAGAAACCACATCTTTTCACTTATATTGTTCTCCTTTATTCATTTTAAATAGCTTGCAGTTTATTTTTGCAAACATGCAGCAGAAAGAGGTATATTAAAAGAGATCAGTTATTAATTCATCATGTGATCTTGAGGTTGATCTTGAATTTCACACTTAATGTGTTGTCTTTTTTTTCTTGTTTTAAAATAAGGAATTACCTGGATCAATTAGCAGAAGAAATAAATGATAAACTTCAGGAAACTGGCCAGGTGACAATATCAGAACTCTGCAAGGCATATGACCTTCCAGGAGACTTCCTGATACAGGTGATGCAAGCCACCAGCCTAGCAAATGCCGAATTGATTGTGTTCACCTTCTTTTGTTATCTTTGCAGTATCTATTGCTTTAATTGTGATTTAATAATCACAAGATAATTTAACTGCTTGTCATTCTAAGCAGAAAAGTATCAGATACATAAAGGTTACAGTGTAACAGCTATTCACAATTGGGGTTGATGTTTGCCTTTTCACAAAATTTTTTGGCAAAATGTCTTCTGAATCTTTATGACTGTTAGTAACCTCTTAGATTAATGTGAGATCTGAAAATTTACTGGAAAAATATGTAGGGATAATTTCATCAGTCTCATTAGCTACCCAGGAGGCAGAAATATGATGGTAGAGTCCTTTCAGTTTATTCAGAAAATACTAATTTTTAGAAGCTGAAGCCAAATGTTCAAAGTAGAAACAAAGAAACTTTATCTTCAGTTAGTGACTATGGAGTGTTTAAAAGGGGGAGGGAGAATTCTGTTTTCAATGTTATTTGGAAGATGCTTTTTCCAAAGGGTAGTTGTGTGGCATGTGCCAGGTGAGCAGTCACAACAGACAATCTTACCAACTCTGAAAGTATGAACATACTTCCTCTAATATTTATTGCATTATCAGTTTCCACAGGACTTCTAACATGCAAAAAGTGTTCCATGGTTTCTCTTTGTTTCTTGGGTAGTATCTCCTGGCTTTAGTTCACTTTGCAAGGACGCACATTTATAAACTGTTTGCACCTCTTTTGTGTTTGTTGTTGTTAATTTTTATCTTGACTTTTTGAAGATGTGGGCAGTGAATTCATCAGTCACTGGCTTATACAAAATTAATGCAAAGGTTAAATCTTAGCTTTCGTTGTGCCTCTCCAAACTATACTTACTTCTTCTGCAGAGTTTTCTGTCATCATTAGGTACGCATTTATCCAATAGAAGAGAACATTCTTAGAGACCCTAAATTATTCTATTTACAGGCATTATCCAGGCGTTTGGGCAGAATTATTCGTGGACAACTAGACCAGGAAAACCGTGGGGTAATTTTTACAGACGCCTTTGTGTCCCGCCATCGAGCACGCATCCGTGGCCTCTTCACTGCGATTACTCGGTAAATTGCAACACCTGCACCCACATATTAAAATATTTTTACCTTAGATCTTTATGGACCAAATTCACTTGTGATTGAAAAATAAACAAAAATAAAGACCCTTATAATCTATAAAAAAATACGGATTACCTCAAGTTCAGTTCCTGGATGAGATACTCAGTTATGTTTGACTCACGTGTTAGAAATGGGGACCTCCTTCTGAAATGAGAATGAGGGAAGCATAACAATATACAAGGTACTTTAGTTTTTTGGCTGAAGAAAATGTTAATCTATCGTTCTTTCGTTTGTTTGTAGAGTATCTGTCTTCATTATCATTCCACTTCTTCCTAGTAAGTTACATATTGATATGATCACTACATGTGATTATAGATAAGTTTTTCTTACTACATCAGTAAACTTCTGTCGCAATTTGTAGGAAGAGAAAAACTTGGGAGAGCAAAAGTTTCCTTACAATAATTATTGTAGCTTTGTGTTATAAGATATAACTTCACAGTAATTCAAAAGTAAAACATTGTAAGCTATTTTGAACATCAGTGTAGCGCCTTGAGGCTAAGATACTGTGTAGTTTTGTCCATCTGGAGTAACCGCACTTATTTCTGGATTCTCCACGTCAGTTTCATGTCATTAACTTATATTGTTTTGTTTTTCTTATTTTTCCAAGGCCTACACCTGTAAGTAACTTGATCACTCGGTATGGATTTCAAGAACATTTACTTTACTGTGAGTTTCATTCAGAATATTTTGTGTGTTTCTTAGGTAATTCATTACTAGAAGTATGCTTTCAAAGAAGCATTGTAGTACATAACCTTATTTCTGGAATAAAGTATAATATATTTCTCTTTAGTGTAGAAAGTATTAAACCTTTTGTGCTATCCATAACTGATATTCTCTGTATCTAAAGCAGTGAAAGCATATGTTGATGAAATGCCTCTGGGGGCAGAATGATGCAAGAACTAGTCATCTGGTTTGTTATTTGCCCTTAGCTACTGGCAGTTTTATCAGTGAAGCACACAAAGGGGGACAGATTTTATGTACCCAAATGTCATTAACTGCTCGGGATTTTATTTACTGACTTTTCTCTGTCATAACAGTGTCAGAGCTTTTGTTATACTCTTTGTTAAATTACTTTTTATGCTGAGAGATAAAGCGTATCCTTAAACTGTTTGCTTTTATTTTCTGCAGTTCCTTTTCTAAATAGAAAGGCATAAAGATTCACTATCTAACTGATGAAGTCTTTAGGCTCTATTTAATTGTTTGTCACTTTTAGTGTTGCAGCTTTTCTCTCCACTTCTATGTCTCCAAAATGCTGCTTCAAGCATTATTAATCTTGTGTGCTGGCTGGCCAAGTGCTGCTGGTCTTTAAAATCCTTTAATGGTTTTCTGTCTCTTCTCATGAAAGTTAATACTTCTCTTTTGTTTGGTTAGATCTTTTGACCTGAGCTCCACTGCAGTGTATCTCTGCTTAGCTTCTTGTTTTTTGCAACAAGCTTATTCATTAAAAAAAATAAATCTTAGCATTTAAATAAAACCATTAAACACTGTACTTCCACATAATCAATTTAAAATTTCCACTTTTTTAATTTACCATCCAGGTATTCAAAGATCAAAAGGAAAACCTGTTAAATTGCATTCCAATAATATTATGATACCCAGCAAATTTCAGTATTTGGTTACAGTCTATTTCAAACAAGTCCTTCAAATACATCATCATGCTTTGCTCATGTATAGTGTTAATGTGAATTAAAGTTCTGGTGTTTTCTTGTCACCAGTAATCATGACAATATGTATTTCTAGTACTTTCCTGTGGTTTTTTTAGTGAGTTTGTTTGTCTTTTTCTTTAGTTTTTCTCACTGTCTTTCATTATGTCTGCAGTTTTGTAAGTTTCAGAGGGCTTTTTATCTTTTTTCTCACTGCTAGAGCACATTTAATTTTATTGTGTCCACTTGCTGAGATACCATTTCAATTTCACAAATGCTGGAAACTTGAAAAATGCCTTTTAATGATGTTACTTTTCACTTTTTATGTTTGTCACTATTAGCAATGTGCTTTAAAGTGGCCTTTGTCAGTTTTCTGTCTCTTGCAGAATAAACATGTAAGTTCAGTGTAATGTTTATATAATTTACAAACAGCTAATTATTTAATCCACACTTAGTTTTAGACAGGATAAACATTATTCTTTGGTTCTGTCACATGGCCGTGCTGCTATTCTTAAGCTGGCATGAAGTTATGATAGAAAATAGTTTTAGAAATTACAAACTCCTTAGGTTAAAACATTAATTACAAAGCATAATGAAATCACAGATGTGCTTCATTTCTGAATATTATGTTACTGATGTAAGACAGACAAGTAGGGACACTTACTGTCTTTGCCAGATTTTGTCAGAGACCTAATAGAACACTACAAACTACTTGGTCACCTTTAAAAATAAGTGTGTGATTATGGTAGTTCTGTAGAGGTCCTGTTGTTTTAAAACAAAATACTGTCCAGACATAATTGTAGCAGGGTCTGTGAAATCTCTGAGAGCACCTTCTCTGTCCTGGAGTTTTAAAACTGGCACTTGATATAATACAGAAATTGACGACTTCATTTCACTTCTTTTCTACTGACATCTTGTCTCTCTAAAGACTCTGGTTCATTCCTAGTACTACTCCACAAAATTGGTTAAAAATCTATTGAAGTCTTAATTTTTTGTTCCCTAAAATACTGTGAATAAAAAGAAGTTGAATTGCAAACAGAGAACCGACTCTGGTGTCTGACAATTGCATAAGTGGAATAGGCACAGTGACTATTTTTTAAGAAATAGAGTATTAGGAAGTATAAAAATCAAATTTTATTTCCAGAATTGGTCTTATAATGTCCATTTTATGACATGTAACTGAACCATGGGAGAACACAATTTTTAGCTCTCATTTTAGATTGCATAAAACTATATCTTGTTTAAATCAGTTTTTATTTCTTCTGCATTTTTTCAGTATAAGTAATCAGATATTCCTATATACCTGTAACGGATTGAAAAAAAATCTTACTTTAGCATCAAGAAGTGTTTACTACTTTGGTACTGCCAGTTACCACTATGTTCTTTATCAGCAGTATTTGTTCATTCTCAAGAGGGTTATTATTGCGGTTTACATAGCAGTTTTTCCATGTCATTTTTGTGTGTTCAGATCTCTTTTTTTTCCATCTCAGTTAACATGCAAGCAGTGAATTCAAAGACGACATTGTTAATATATTTTACTGTCTGGCCAGAGAAAAGATTCTTCTATGTCTGCATTTTCTAAATTAAAAACTCAAGCTGCCCAGGTTTATGTTCAATAAAAAACATTTTGATTCTGCCATCATGGCTCACTCTTTTGAAATGTATGATTTCCAGAGCTTTTATGAAGGCGTTCTCATAAGTGTTAAAAATAATTGATAGAGCTTGGAAATATTTCACTAGAACAAGCACAAACAACTAATTGGCGGGAAGAAAGAAGAAGAAAACCATGGAAAATAATTGTTATCTTTTGATTAATGGATATATTGACATAGAAAGTGTCTCTTCGTTTATTTTCTTCTTGTAGCTTTGCTAGAAGAACTTGTTAATACTGGTCGTCTAAAAGGCACTGTGGTTGGTGGGAGACAGGATAAGGCTGTGTTTGTTCCAGACATCTATGCCAGAACACAGAGCAACTGGGTCGATTCCTTTTTCAAGCAGAATGGTTACTTAGGTAATTAATCTGTATTCTCACAGATAAAATATTTTTCTAAAAGTAGTTTAGGTAATTGCTCTTACCCTAATATAGCTAAACCTTACAAGAATAAATGGAAATAATGGAGTAGCTGATACTCCTTTGTTAAAAGATCATCTTGCTCATAATGATGTGTTTTACTTTATCACAAGGAACTGTATTTCAGGAGATCAGACTGTACTGCCGAAGAGTAACTATTTCTCATTAACAGAGTTACAAATTCTGCTTTTATTACTTGTTTGAAAACGTTTCTTAAACTGCTCATTGAAGACTTTTCAGATGATGATGTTAAGGTGATCATGGTGGGAATTTCAGGCCAGATGTCCAGATTGCAACCAAACTTTGCCTGCTGATAGCCCAAATTTGCAGTGCACAGGAAGAATTTTTTTCCAAGATAAAATTTTAGAACTGTAGTGAGTAGCAGTAGTGCCCTGGTTTGAATCCAGACAACTCTATCTCACTTAAAGCTGAGTGATGCTGCATGATGATGTTTTAAAACATCATGAGCTACGGGAAAATGTGGGCCTGAATAAACAGAGAAATGTACCCTTATGGTTCCAAAGGGTCAGTCCCTAAGTTACAGCTAGTCTTGCAGATTGAAAAGGTTCACCATAATTTACAGTGGTAGTACTAAGTGTTTCTGTAATATTGTTTGACTGACAGACTATCTGTCAAAGTCTTCAAATGTTTTCCAAACATCTTAAGTATAATCTGCTACATAGTTGAAATGCTTTACTTGTGAAGCACTACATGAGTATATTGGAGTAACTTTTGAAAACAAAACACTTAGACATTGTATATATTGTAAATATTGTTCATGTTATATTAGAATACTCTTGGAAGATTGCAAATATAAACCTAAAGGTATAAGAATCTGAAAAAACTCAGGTTTTTTTCTAAACTCAGACCAAAGTCATGTCTGTGATTTAATCTTCATATTTCTATGACCAGTGTATCAATGTAGCTTGTACTGAACTAAGTTTTAGGTCAGCATTAGCTTGAGGCTGCATTTACTTGTATAAAAACTGTATGTAATTCATTTCCTGCTTTCAAAATAAAGTCATCCCATAAGGTCCTGTATGTATGTGAAGGAACTTAATGGTAACAATCTAACTATTTTATAGAATTTGATGCATTGTACAGACTTGGCATCCCTGATCCAGCAGGCTACATTAAAAAAAGGTACAAATCCACACAGCTCTTATTTCTGAGAGCAGCTTGTGTTGGTCAAGAAATTGTGGATCAAGTCGAAGCCTCTGTAGAGGAAGCCGTCAGCTCTGGAAACTGGATAGATGTAGCAGTAAGCAATCCTTTCAATTGTTGTTGTTGGATTTATTTCTTTTGTTTTATTTTTGTGTCAAATGATACTTCATTGAAACTAGATGTATGTATAATGAAATTCCATGTTGTCAAAGAAGAAAATTCAGTTTAAGTAAAATGACAAGTAATAAGGCATTCATGGCTAGGCTTCACAAACGAAGGTTTGGGAAGGGCTCTACCCACGCTTGCTGCAAGTGAACTGGTGGCTAAAAAGGCCGATGTGAGATAGGCAGGTCCGGTTGCAAAAGGCACAGCAGAAAGTCTCCATAGATGGTGTTGGTGAGGCACGGTTCTTTCTGCGTTGTCTTTTCTCCCGAGACTGATTCTGTGTGTGTTCTCAAAGGAATCAGCAGCGTTATGGATGGTGTGTCTCCGTGCCTCCCGATTGGAGGCCAGAGTGGACCACTGATGGTAGTCAATATGGCCAAGGCTGAGATACTGTTTCAGGGAGTCCTTGTATCTCCTCTTCGGGGCTCCTCTTGCGGCAGCCAGTGGCAAGTTCACCATAGAGCACGATCTTAGGGAGGCAGTATTTGCCTTTGATTTGATCTGAACAAAACCAGGGAAAGGACATACTGGTATTCAGTTAATAGACACGCAAGACTTACTTTCATTTCAAAATTAGTGCTAAATTATTCAGCTAGAGAGCAATATATTTCTGTTGGGCTCTCTTTTTTTGAAAAAAATCAAAACATCTAAGCTGAACTCCTACAACACTTTTGGTAAGCAGAGGGATCTCAGCCATTTTGTCTTGGCTAGATCCTCATTTTGGCCCTTAGAGCACTACCCTGTCATTTTTAAGCCTTGCTGTTGTTTTGTGTTTGGTCTTGCTCTGTAGCTGCTGAGTTTCATTTTGGAGAATTTGCCATGCCTTTACCCAGGGATAACACATATTTCTAGGGCAATGCTTATTTGGGATATTAGAAGATTTAAAATAGTGTGTACTCTTAAATTACTAGTTTAATTTTAAAAGTGAATTGTTTTCTAAATAGTTAACAGATGTCAAATGACATGTCTCTGGGTTCTGTTTATCCACATGCAAGGTTATTGTCTTTTGATTTTCTTTACCCTAGACTCTTCTGCCCAGCTCACTGTCAGTAGAAGATGTTGGGATTTTGCTTCAGCAAGTGATGAGATCTTTAAACAAAAACTCTTCAGGTTTGGTCTTCAGTGACACCATTGCAGTTAGTGAGAAATTTCTAAGCAGCTGTGCTGACTTCTTTTCTGATATAATGCAACAGAAAGCTGAAAAGGTACAGTTTTTTCATTGGTCAGGATGCAGTGCACATGGAGTGTTGGAGTATAGCTTACATGACTTTCTATTTGCTGTTACTATTTCTTTCCATCTCATAAAAAATAAAAGGTTTGTATATGTAATCAGTGTAATTTAATGTATATTCAGGTGCGCTTAGGGAACAAAATCACACTAACAGTATGATCAGATGCCAAATGAGGATAACTGTCTCTTCATGTGTTGCACTTGCAAGACAGTCTTTGCTTAGTGTACTTGAAAATGATCTAATGGCTTAAATGTTTTCTTATGTATCTTTTGGTGCTGTGTGTATCTTTGTGCTATTAAGTGCATGTTCTTCATTTTAGGAAATGAAAAACAACCCTGTTAATTTAATCACTGAAGAAGATTTAAAACAGGCTTCTGGTTTAGAGAATTCATATGCTAATAAAAAAGACAAAAAGGATGAAAGAAGAAAGAAAGCAACAGGTAAAACATCATTATTATCATGCATTATTAGCAAAAAAAAAAAAAAGGCTTGTTTTGCCTTGGAAATATGTAGAGTTTGTATATTTTGTAGTCTTCAGTCCATTGCTGAAGATATTTAAGAAGTAATCCAACCACTTACCATTATACTGGGGATATAGATATATCTAAGCTATGTCCATGAAAACTAATTTCAGATTTAAAAGTGCAGAAGTACCGTAAAGGTCCCTTGAGTTAGTCCAACACAAGACACCCTGTTTTAAAAGCAAGGAATCCATGTTCATTTATTATTGTATACAGTATAGTCACACAGAACGGAGTAAAAGCAGTTATTAGCTGAGGGCCCTATAGCATTGTACACTTTTAGTCTGCACTTTTCAGGGATTCAGGAAAACTGAAATATTTATTAGTCTTGAGATAGTAATTCTAAAATAACTACCTAAATTGAGAGTAAGTTTTGGTGGTTTTTTTTTAAGAATGTTTCCATGCCAGAGTATTTTCTCTTGTGTGCACACGTAACAGTTGCTTGGAGATTAAGACAGTTTACTTTGAGGTATATTCTGGATTAAATTAATCCCAAACCTGACTCCATTTGTGTGGTGGCTTTTTGGATGGTTTTTAATCTAAGGGAGAATAAAAATATGTGGGTTTAACTCTTTAAAATCTTTCTAATTTTTAAAATATTATTCAGTCTGAAGACTGCATTGTCCGTCCCAAAAACTTTATGTGACTCTTGTGTTGCTACAACACAGCTGATCAATCTATGTTGAACTCACATACAGAGTGTTATGTGCTGCTGAAAGTAGGAGAATTAGACCATTGATGCATCTAGCTTAATTGAATATACTCATCACAAAATAAAGCATTATATTCTCTTAACAAGAGAGAGCAGATTTTTCTAGGTCATAGCTGAGGCAGAGAAGCTTGAACCTTAATTGAACTGTCATAATAGAATGGCATCAGTTTCCAGCACTCTGAGGAGTGAGACTCTACCTAGCCTTTACTACGTGACTAGATAAATTCTTATTCACAGGTAACATGCCTCACTATCAGCAAGCACTACCCTGAAATGTTTTCTTTATGGACTGTCAGGTGTATTGCCTAAAGAAACCTAATATAACAGTTTATGTAATGTAATGACTGTAATGCAGGCACATTTCAAATAAGCTTGTGAAAAGCACTGGGTTGGTTTTTTTTGCTGTTCCTGCAAAATGATGCTTAAAAGTCTATCTGTATCATGTAATAAACACAGTTACCTTTATAAGTAGTAGCAACTTGTCTTTGTGTTTCCTTTTTTTAAATAATAATGCTGTTACATAATGCAGTTATTTGAAATCTTGGACTGTATGTTTAAATGGAAAAAATGTCTACTTTCTCTAGGCATAATGCATGTATAGAACAGACATTCTGGAAATTTCTTTCAAGTGAAAAAGTAACAAGCTGTGAAAAAGGAAACAAAGAGCAGAACAGCTTACTTTGTGGAGGGGGACTGTATAGCCAATTGAGATTCTGTCTAGAGTTGAACACAGTGATTGCAGGACCTCTGAACAAAGTAATTCGTTATGTGTGTCAGAACTGGAACCTCACATTGCTTTATAGTCATCTAGGAAAAGTAAAAAAAAGATTGAGTGCTCTACTTAGTTGAATGAGTTTTTCCAAGAATATTTTGAATAAAAGCTTATCATGTAGGATTCTTTCTCTGAAAATTTAACAAAGTTGTATTATCTGAAATATTTTTTACAAGCTCAGTTATTCAACATCATTGGATAAAAATGCTTACTAAGATGTTATTTTCAGCCAACAGAAAATCTTCCATTGCATTATGGACACTTGTATCTCATCTATTTCCAGCTGGAGGAAAGATATTGGGCTGCTTTTTTTTAATATTTAATCATATATACATTTGGTATAATTAGTATTTGTGTTTATTAATGACCTTAGCTTAAACAAAGCTTTGACTCAGTTGCTTTGTGTTCTTAAGAATTAAACTAATGGCCCTGAGATTCTGGAATATGTGTTCCGGTTTGTGTTTAGAATCAGATTGGGGCTTTTAATTCAGCATTAACAAGTAACACAAATAAATTATGATACTATTGTAAACTTTTTAAGTGCTACAACTTTCCTGTGTACTAAGTAACTGATTCTCCACCAGAGGGCAGTGGAAGCGTTCGAGCAGGAGGTGGTGGCAATGCCAGAGAGATCAAGATTAAGAAAACCAAGAAGAAAGGAAGAAAGGATGCTGACAGCGATGACGAGTCACAGGGGACTGTCACAGGTTTGTAGTTTTATTTTAGGTACCATCTGTTTTTATCACTTGCTTTTCCACATGTCTGTTCTTCACACAATGTAGATGAGGTTAGGTAAAATGTCAAGAAGAGAACACCGTTTAGTTAGAATTGTATGAGATTTAGGATTTTACTGTGTTAGATGATTGTGTACTTTACGAAATGGAGTTTAAAAAAACAAGAGCTTCTGAAATCCTTCGAATAGGAGGAACACTATTCAGTTTTGGTTTTTTAAACTCTGTTTGGTCTTGGTGACATTATGGTTTCTAAACTCATGGATGGGCCAAGCAGTCTGAAAATGTCTCACCAAAAAACAGATGTCTTCACACACTACTTCAGAAGCTTCTAAGTGATCAAAAGAGAAATTTTGTAAGTTTCTCATGTATGTAAAATTTAACTGTCATGTATAGCCGTCCCTTTTTTTTTTTCCGTTTCTTCTGTGGATGTTTGGACTTTTCAGTGTCTCTTGCGACAGTAATTGCAGCAATACTAAACGGAATGTTTCCTCAGTGAATGTTGTGCATGGCCATTACAGGTAGGAGTAAGCAGCCAGAGTTCCCTTTCATGTCACAAGAGGAAATTGAGGATGTTTTAAAGACCCGCCTGCAGGATTGCCCTGAAGAGCTTATTACAGAAATTGCTGAACATCTAAGAAGGTAATCTCTGTAATTCAACTGGAATTAGAAAATTTGTAATTCAATTCAGGTAAATCTTGTCTACAGTCTGTTTTCTTGATTAAAAAAAGGTGATTTGGTGGTAGAAGTGAACCACAATATTCTTTTTCTGTACAGCATCATGTTACATACTTCTTATGTATTAGAAAGCTGTGCTGACACAGTAATGAGAAATGCCTCTGCTGTATGTGGTTCTGCATGCTTTGTCAGCAAGCTTATTTTCATCTTCATGGGTGTATTTCCACCCCCTTACACTGATCCCTGTTGGGATTTCACTAGTCCCATCTTCTGTACAGCCTTTGGTATATGTTCATGTTTCCTGCCTTCTGTGGCTCCACTGGTACCCATGTGAAGGGGGTAGTAAGCTACGTCAGCAAACTGATCTATGCAAAGATAATCCAGGCAAACTTCTTTTAAAAGGTGTTTCATACAAGAGAGGATGTGGATATGTATGTTCAGAGGAAAAGAGGCATGATAAGACTATACTAGCCAGATTTCAGTAAACTTGCGGTGCAGTAGTAACTACATCTTTAGAAGGACCTGAAATGTGTCCACAGACCCCTGAAAGTTTGTGAATAATGTTGCTTCTGGAAATCTTTCTGTCTTTCACCTTGTTCCCATTTAGGAGTTATTATGAGTTAAAACCTTGGCAAGCATTTGCATACCATGCATACGGTAGCAATAGTACATTTGCTATTACAAAAGTACATTTTAATTTCCCAGTTGGTTTTTTTTTCCCCCAATTTCCATCTATGACTTCCATATCCCATTCCTTTGCTGTGTAATGAGATAGCTTTCTCTATTGCTGATATATTTGGGAAAACCTACAGTTTTACGCTTTGCTTAACATTTTCTCTTTTCTTCTTTCCTGTTCTAAGACCTTTAACAAAAACTTATCAGGAGGTTGTGCGTTCTGTTTTTACGTCTTCAACATCTTCCTCTGGAGCTAACAGAAGACAGACTATGAAGGACTTGCAGGAGGAGTTCTCGAACTTGTACAACAACATTCGGTTATTTGAAAAGGGAACAAAGCATTTCACAGGTAGAAAATATATACTTTAAAAAATTATTATGCTCCTTCAAGGATGTTGAATTTATTCCAGAATCTACATTCTAGGTCAAAGAGGAGAAACAGTTTAAATAAGAAATTCTAAAAAGAAAACACGTGAGATGTGTTTGCTCTGCCTAACACTGCCCTTAGGCTGAAGTACATCACTTTGCCCACTTGTTGAAATACTTTATTTCATATCCATATTCTGTCTTATGTCAAGATACTTGTGTGTTCTTTGTCCTTCCTTCCAATTTTAATTGTGTAAGGAAAAAAAAAAAAATAAGAAAAAATTAGTGAGCTCACTTTATTCTGTCTCCTGGGCCAGTAGTGAAAGAACTAAATAACTGAATACTATTCGGTTTGAAGAAGGTGCTCTTCAAACCTCTTAGTTTGATACTGAAAGTAGCTACTCCTCGAGGACAGATTGTCAAAAAGTTCTAGATTGATCTGACAGAAAAGTTAGCATTTGGAAAATATTGTAGACATTTCCAAGATTCTCTGCTGTATTCAAACTTTCTTCTAGAATTTTCTTGGTGCAAAACTTCTAAGAAAGGAAAAACACTAGGAAAAAACCCAAATATTCCTATGTTTTGGAATGCATGGAATTATTTCCCATTAGTCTTTGTTCTTGAAGATGTATGCTGTAGCCTTTTCTTTCCTTTTAAATTCTACTATTTCAGTCTTAAATCTGAGATTATCTTCGGATCTTTTGTTTCACTGGTTGTCCTGCAGAATTTTCCTTTACTTACTTCTTACTTCATGGATAACAGCTGTTCATTACTGTTTCAGGAGGATTGTACAGGGACTAGTTTAAAGATACACTGCTTATACAGATACACCTTTGAAATATTAACAATGCATTAAAATGTTCTTACAGACCTGAAAGCTCCGTTTTTCACTGAAGAATGTTCCATTAGAAACAGTATATGAGGGATATTAGCTTCATGTATCCAAATAACTTTCTCATGGTACTCATGGTTGATTCCACATTTTACAAAGTGCTGTGATAGTGTCATAAGAATCAGATAATTATAAGTTACTTTAATCACTTATTTCTTTTAACAGATGAGACTCAGACTAACCTTGCCAAACACTTGTTGAAGACTGTGTGTACAGACATTACAAATCTTATTTTCAACTTCTTAGCATCTGATTCAATGATGACAACAGAAAATTACTCTACAATCACGAGTGAGGTACACAGATCACAGTTCCATTTTAATGGTCCTGAGTAGATAAGTGATGTTTGTTCAGTATGTAATTGCTTCTGTTTAAATATGCCTACATCAAAAAGGTAATTAACATTACACATTATTTCCATTCTCATCCCATACAGGGCAGGACCAAGATTTTAGGTAAACTGCCAGAAGACACCAAAGGTCCTTTAACTAAACTGCATACTTCTCTGAATGGCAAGGTAAAGTGATCCAGAAATCCAAGTTCAGATTTTCCGTTCTGCTGATACATTTCTAATAAATAGCTGACATACATGGTGTAGTACGTAAGCACTGCTGCTGTGAAGGAGGAAGGCAAGGTAATCTCTTGAATTCGTGTAAGGCAGTGAGAGTATGTTTTCATATCTGTGAATTTTCAGAGGTGAGAAGGTGATCTTACATTTTGATGCTGATAGTCACCTAGCTCTTTGCTTCCAAATGGAATCCAGTGTGTTTCTTTTGTGGACAAGTGAGAAAATTAAAAGCTGAGAGAGAATCTCCAGTGTAAAGTGGTTGATATTTCTTGTATTTTGTTCCCAGAGTTCCTGATTGTTCTCCCATGTATGTATTAACTAGTAAATTCATGGTTATTTTTAAAAAAACAAACATTCAGATTATGGTGGTGTAGGCACAAAGGAGAGTTATTTATTAATTCATTTGTACAAAAGCCATAGTGCTATGTTTCTGAAGAGAAACTATATCTGTAAATAATTCTAGAACATGTATTAATTTTTTAATTCCATTTTTAAGACTATAATGAATTATAGTTTGGGTAGTATTTAAGTGTATGAACTGCTGTAAGATGAACAGGGTTTATTTCTACTAAATACTTGTTACTTTCTCTTCTATAATTTATTTCAAGTGTATTATTCACAGTCATCTCTTCTTGTGATTGTGAACAGGAGTAAAACTTTTTAATAACCTGCTAACACAGATTAAATATTTTTATCGTTTTTAATAGAGTGTAGAAGATTTTCTTTTGTGCCTTGATTCTGCAGTGGATATTTGTGGTATTATGGTGAAAAAAGGAGACAAAAAGAAGGAAAGGTACCTTCATTTTATTCATTCCATGAAATGTAACTATATTGCTGCACAAATGCTAGGTGGTTAGTTTGGTAGCAGTCACACAGAATGTGTGAGTAAGAGGCAGTCCTTCTTTCCAAACTGTTTAGTGGAAAACTGCAAAGTCATGCAGTCCTAAATCCATGGGAGGAGGGCGGGGGGAGAATTCACATTTAGCTAATTTTCTTGACTTACTGCTGCTACAGTGTAGTGTATAAGTTTTCTAGTAGTCTTTCAAAATCTGAGCTATACCAGTGCTAGCTTTTTTTAAATTATTATTGGTATTTTGGAATTTCACATAAATAAATGGTTAGTCAGAGGGAAAAAATTAAAATTAATTGATGTTAGATATGTTTTAGAGCCTATGATCAACTACTATATGATATAAAAATAGGATTCTATGATTCTTTAATGTATTCTTGTTCCTTAGGCAAGTCCTGTTTCAGCATAGACAAGCTCTGATTGAACAATTAAAAGCCACAGAAGATCCAGCTCTAATTCTGCACCTGACATCAGTACTGTTATTTCAGTTTTCAACTCACTGTATGCTTCATGCACCAGGAAGATCAGTACCACAGATCATTAATTTCCTAAGTGGCAAGATCCCAGAGGTATTCTT
>VWZG01012101.1:53602-94330 GCA_013396735.1 Grallaria varia
GTTTTTTGCAGCATGGATGAACTTTCATTTTTCTGCCTCTTCAAATGTCTGTCAGAATTTAGGTTGTCAAATACCTTGATAAAAATATATTTATCTATCACTAACCCTCTTTAGGCAAGAATGGGGGAATGCTTTTTTTAAAAAATTTAATCTTTAATTATAGGCCTATCGACCTTTTCTGTAACATTGATGTCCCTTTGTTTTGTTGTCTTCTTTTGCCCTCAGGATCAACATTCTCTGTTAGTCAAATACCAGGGATTAGTGGTGAAACAACTGATCAGCCAGACTAAGAAAACAGAACATGGAGACAGTGAGACAACAGATAACATGGAAGAGGAGGAAGGAGCAGATACCATTCGAAAAGAGCTCCAGGAAATCACTACTTCTATCAAAGATCTTGTTCTCAGACCTAGAAAATTTTCTGCAACAGAGGAGTAAAACTACTATTCGGTGCATCCATTTCCATGATACAGTCAGATTTTATTTTCTTTATTCTGAAGAGAAGGACAACAGAAAATGCTTGACAGACTTTAAAATTTGGTTTCTAACAGTTGCAAATCACAGCCAGGGGGCACAGTTGCTGGATGATGGTGGCAAACAGAGTTTTGCTATACAGTACTACAGTGTACATTTAACACACCTTAAATGTAGATATAGTAGAGCACAGTTGTGAACATTTTGGGTATGAAATTGGTGGGCTTTAATTGACATCTTCATGTGAGGCCTCAAGAAATGCTTATTCTTTAAATGACAGTGTATTTTATTCCATACACACACAAGCTGATAGTTTTACTTCTCTAATTTGGATTTATCGTGAGCGAAAGAATGCATGTAAATGTCTATAAGCCTGTATATCTTAATTTCTTTAAACATATACTGATACCTAATAGTATCTTAATGAAGGCCGTCTTTACTCTGGTATCATTGGTGGGTGTTTTCAGCTTCTGTTTACTGGACCACAACAGTAAAAACACTGGAGTATGAGTGTATATTGCTAAACTTAAGGAAAGTGACCCAGTTTTAATGTGAGTTTTTAAGTGTCCTGAAAGCTTATGAAAATCAGCACATTCGTGCTATTAATGTATTCTGCTAATGTCCAAAATAGATGTTCATTTAAAACTTGGGATTCGGACAGAGGTGGTGATACTCTTTTGCATTGGTATTTTGGGAGCAGATAAATACTGTTACACCTGCCATATTGTACATGCTAGATGTTCATTCAGCAGGCTTGTTGAGTGCTTAGTCCAGTTCCCACTGCAGTTAAAAGAATTTGTTTGCATTTTCTCAGCTACTGAGAGAACTTGCAGTGTTCTGTTTATCCCAAGTTTCCTAAAAAGAATTTAGTTTATGATCTTTCTACATAAACTTCATGGGCTGAAATACCGGCTAAAGTGTTTCCCTTCAGTTTTTTTTACCCTCCTTATTTTTACATGAGCAGTACTTTATATCTTTATATAAAATAGGGTTCTGCCATTATTAATGACATAATTCTTGTATGGTAAATATACTTCTAACTTATTTTTAAGAGAAGATACTTTTCAAACTGGAAATACCTAAGTTGTATTATTTCAGTAATGCCCATTGAGTTCATGTGTATAATTTCAGGGATTTGTGTAAAATCAAGCTTGAGTTAATAAGGAGTTCTTTTCACTAAAAAGTGTCATTCACCCATTCTTGCCAGAATTGATGCTGAAAGGGAGGAGATTCAGTGCAAGCCCTACTCTGTTCAAATATTTCTGTTTCCCAAAAATTCATATATTCTGTGAGCTTAATCATAAACATACCCAAGCCTGAAATTGCAATAAATGAAAGTTGAAGGGGCCAAGTATGGAAGCTCAGTAACAGAATAACCAAGGTTAAGGTAAGTCTGGTGAGGTAAACAATAGGATTTTTACATATTTAAAAGGTGTTAATGTTTAACAATGTTCTTGTCAGTGCTGATCTTTTACCAACTGCAAGGCAAAACAGTTTGCCAGTTGTAAGGCAGAAGCGAAGATAGTTGCTTCTCTTTCCCTGGCTGGAGGTTTTCATAGTTGACAGTAAAAGACAAGGAGGAGTAGAAGATGAAAGGTATTCAGATTAACTGTGCTTAAGAAATAGTTTGCATACAAGGAATAGGTTTGATTTCTTGTTATTTAGCCAGAATAATTATAATTGAATTATAATGATTGTAAACAATTTTATATGACATTGGGCAATATTGTAAATAATATACCATATGAAATTCTATATGCAAATATGAAATTATTTTAATAACATTAAATGATGAAGTATTTAAAGAGCATTCTGTTGAGTTCATCAATGGTTGATCATCGTGCAACTTGCAGCTTTCAGACAGCAATTGGTAATATGCACCATTTGATTTAACACACCATTCTGAGTGTCCCTCTATTTTTGTTTGATACAGCTTTATGGTGGAAGAATAATGAACTTCCCACAGAATTTACTTTATCATGTGTTCAACTTGCTATATTGTAGCCAAAGTTATAAGAACTAAGAGAAAAATAGATTCTTTGAAGTAGATGCAGAGGAGGCACTAAAATTCAGATTTATCTTCTAGCTGTTACGAGAATTCAAGGAGACATAGGTTGGAAAACTTTCACAGGTATTTTTTTTGTCTCTTAGATTTGTAAATTTAGTCTTCAGTTTATGATGTAGAAGTATTTTTAAAGGGAAAGAAAAGGAATATTCACAATTTCCCGAATGTTTTGCTAATTCGTGGAGTTTTTTTCTCTCTTTAGGAGGAATGTATGCAGGAGGGAGAGTGATGCAGTCTTACAAATCAAAGGTGCAGTTCACAAAACAAAACTGCCCTTTGGAATATCTAGGAAAATGAAAGGCACTACAAAGTATGCTAATTAGCACTTCATTGGTTTCAAGTATTTAGTGGCAGCTTCTCATACCCTTCAGCTATGGTATTTAAACACCTCCATTACATTTTTAGACTCTTAAAGTGAGGTGTATAGAGGCATGTATGTGTTTATACACAACTACTAATGAACGTTCATCTCACAGCCTTGTGTGCTGCCACTCTCAGCAGTTTGGAAGGGGTACATTAGCCATAGAGTAATACCTTTCTCACCAACAGCCTTGCCTTTCCCTCTTTTTAAGTGGCAAAATGTGACTTTTATAGTTGGTTACTTGCAGGTCTGCTGAAAATAAGCAAGTTGTTGCTCTGTTAGAACTTCCAGCTTTCTCCCCAGCTCGCTTGTTTTACAGCTTCTTAAATTTGGTATAAGTTTCTAAGTAATGTCACTGGGTTTTGTTGTTTGCCTAAACCCATCTTGCAACTTGTTCAGATAAAACTACAAATTCTGTTCTCTGTGTAGAGTCATGAGCAAGGTTGCTCAAGAAGTGGTTGCTCCTTGAATTTTATTTTTTTTCTAACGGATAACAGTAGGCCAAGAAAATGGAAATTTCTACAAAACTGAGTAGATTTGGGTTTTCTCATGTAATAGGAAGTTTAGTACTCTTGCAGATGACCCAAGAGTTAGTGGGTCAGATTGAAGGTCTATGTAGCACAGCACTTTATCTCCAGCAGAAGCCAAAAGTGGATGCTTAGGGAGGAATTATAAGAACAAGGCATGTAGTGATTTTTCCTTTGAGTGCTTTTTGAGCCTCCAAATCCATGCTACACAATCTTTCTCAAAAATAATTGTACTTTATAGATACTTGTGAGAGCAGATTCCATTCTCTACTAGCCCAAATAACAGAACATACACAGTAAATGCCAAAGATACTTTCTCAGGACAAGAAGTTCATTATTTTTTTATTCCATTATAATTTTATTATTTTGTTTAGGAATTGTTAGGGAATGCCATCTATTTACATTTTTGTTTTTAAATCATTAATTATTCTAAATTGGAAAGAGTAACTTGAGTAGTTTAAAGTTAACCACAATTTGCTTGATGAATTTCCCAAATCCTGGACATGAAGAGGAAAGTAGGTCAAGACGGGTCATGTTGGGAGACAGATAAAATAAGCTGCTTTCTATTTCAGGAATTTCAGGCAGAGATGTGACAGCTGCAGGATACATCATCTGACTGATACTCTGAAGAAACAGAAGAATTTTTGTTGACCTCCTCTGTTGTACTTGCACCTGTTGGCAAAAACTCTTGATTCTGTTTTATATTATTCTCTGCGTCTGTCTTCTTAATGCAGTTATTATCTCTATCTGCAGTTAGACAAGTTTGAGGGTAGCCTTTGAAGCACAAGGAAAATGATGTGCTGGAGGAGGTGCCTCAACCTTTCATCCTTTATGGAAAAAACATTATGTTAGAAGTATTTCTAAGTGTCACTAGCTCTTTTGACAGAATTGTCTTGGGTAATACTTTTTTCTTGATCTGCTTTACAAACTTGAAAAGGGATGAGAATTGTACTTTCAGTTTTTCGGGAAGCAAAGGCAAGAGAAAACTATTCGTGATTCTTATTCTGGACTCAAATTCACACCTAACTCATCCTCCCATCAATCTGCAAAAATAAGGGGCTTGAAATAAAAGGTGCTTGGTATAAATATAGCTTACAGCATGAATAAAAATAGGAGAAAAGAGTTCCATCTAGTTTAAGTAATGACAAAATAAGTGTCTGCAGAGGTTCAAGAGGACAGTCAGCCAAAAGCAGAGATCATCGATTCTTGGCAAAAATAATCAGAGTATCATTCTTAACTGCAAGATACTACCTAGACACAGATAACCTCCAGGATATGTCCAGATCTGGCAATTCTACCCATGTACTCAGATAATGTAATACCTGTTTATATCTGTGATATAAAACAGCTCCCACCCACTTAACGTTATACACTAAGTGATTCAGATCTACTGGCTCTTGGTTGTGGAAAAATCTGCCTGGAGGTCAGTCGTGGTTCATACCACAAGCAGCCATCCTTTTTTCACTCTGCTAGACTTCAGCTGGCATTTGTAAAGGGGCACATGTATCCTTACTTTCAGCTGCATTTGATTAATTGCCTGCATGGAGTCTTATGCAAAGTATAAGGACCTCTGTACACTCCATGCACATGGGAGCCTGTCTGTGAAAGTTACCTGGCCCCTGTTGTGTCTGAGCAGAAAGTAAAGGAGATGACTGCGATTCCAAGGCCAGAATTGCGAAGTACTGAGAGAGAGCCTAGAGCAGGCTGTTGCTGCCCCTCTGATGGTAAAGCTGTCTGAACACCTTCCAGCCTGCTGGGAGAGCAGCAAATTGATCCAGCCCAGAAACTGCTTTAGTAGTGTCAGAGAAGTTCTGCTGTGTCCCTGAACATCTTTCCTGAAATGGGAGGAGGCTTCTCCCTGCCCCCAGTTTCCTGTGGACAACAATCAAACTTTAGTAATTGCGACTTCTCTGATTTACAAGCCCACATGAGGTCTTTTGGATTCATTATGCATGAATCAAAGTGTATCTAGGGATGACTAATGTTCCATGGGTTTTTTTCCTTTTTTTTTTTTTTTTTTTGTTGCTCCGAATAGTTTGGGGCTTGGGGTTTTGATTCCTAAAATATTTTAACAGAGATGTATTTTTTCTTTTGACAACTCTCAGAAATATGTTCCTTGAAGAACCTCCTACATGGTATGTATTTGCAATTTGTAAACACTGTATGTCAAAGAATGATTAGATACAGTGACGAAGCAGCCAGCTATTTGCATGTCATGAGGTCTAAGGGAAAAAAACTGACCCTCAGCCTTCCCCCATAAAGCCAAATTCTGATGGGACCCTCAAATAGCTCTGGCAAAGTGTTCTGTTTCTTTTGGACTTGATGAATGGTTGTTTCTGTGAAGACGTGTAATTATTTCTTCCTTTATTTTGCTGCACAAGTTACCAAGAGAAGCAGCTTAAAACAAAACGTGAGTATTGAGGCTCTTTTCCATTATTCCTTTATCTGATAATCTTTAAATGTGGTGTTATACAAGGTACCTAATTTAATACTTGGAGCAAGTAAACAGGAACTTTTCCCTCATAAAAAACCTGCTGATTAAATTAGATGTAGAATCCTACATGTATATATAAGAACTTCTTTTGTGTACCAAAAAAAATACCACACCTTTTTTTTGGATGCATTTCTTTCTGTTGTATTTATTGGCTCACTCGCTAATTTACGGAAAGAGTGTTTGGGGTTTCCTTTGCGATGAGATGAGGATTAATTTTGTTCACTCCAAAGAACAATCCAGGAAAAAAAGTGTATGCTGTTTCCCATGACATTTTAAACCTCTTTTTTATCTCCTTTCAAGTTTTTGTAGCTATTTGCTTTTGCAAGAAAAATTTCTAGATGGTGTCTATCAAGTTAAGTCACTTGTTTCTAGCTTAACTAATTTTAATGCCTAATGTGGCTTGTTCTTGCTTTTTTGGTTTTGTAAGTAAAACCAGTTTCCAAGCTGACCTTTATAACAAGTGAAAATATTGCTGTAAACAGCAAGTGTCATCTCCCAATTCTCCCTCCACAAGATACTTTGTTTTATCTTTCGGCTATCATCTTTATAGGATCATCATTTTGTTTGGAATTTGAAGGGAAAGAGTAGTATTGAAAGGATATACCACTGTTTACTAGAGTGGTGCTAGAAATATGTGTCTCTATTGCAGAATTAAAAAAGTATGGGTAACAGTAGCAATAGTCCTTCAATCACAGTCTATATGTATTAACTCTACTGCAACATGACTTCATAATGACTATCTTTTTAATAGCGGGAGTAAAATAAAATTTGGACAAAGCTATCATGTGTAAATTCCACTTTGATAATATAAATGCTTTGAGATGTATTTCTTCAACTATCCATGTTTTCATAAACAGGATGGTTTTATATCTGCAGCTGGTCACAAAATCTCTTACATTTAAAAAGCAAGTTTCAGATGCCTTTGTTTTGTTTGTGTTAATATTTTTCTTCTCTTTGTGTGACAAGTTGGCATTTCTAGAGTAACAGTACAGGCTGCAGTGGATTTAATATATTAACATTATAATAGATTGTTGATGGTCTTGCCATGTAATCTCATTACAGTATCAGAAAGTCACTTTGATTCAAAGGTGTTTAATTGGTAGAAACTTAAGATGACATATTAACCAACTTGTAGGAGTAGAGAAAAATTAAATCAAGAGCAGCTTGAAAGAGATTCTGATCAGCTGAGATCTATTTGGTCTCCAGGTTATATGCAGGCAGTCATAATTTACAAAGAATCTATTTTTGGTTGACTGGGTAGGGCATGTTCTGTGGGCTCTGTACCAAAAATCCCAGCTTTCTTCCTTTATTTTTCCCTACTTGAGTTTTATTTCTCAAAACAGTAGTTTAAAACTCTTAGTATTACCTAACCAGGGAGAGACAGAAAGAAATGTAAAAATCTTGACCAGAATGCTTCCAAATGTGAAGCCCAAAATCAGAGGGGAGATTCTGAACCTGTTTGAATAAACAGCCTTCTCGTTGACCTGAGATCTAGATGCTGTAAAGGCTTTTAGATCACCTAGGGAGTAAAACTGAGCTGAGTTTTACTGCATGCTTCCCTGCCAGTTTAGGGTAAAATGATGCCTTATTGTCTAATTCTAGGATGCTCATAAAATTAATGATATCCAGTTCAACCATTCTATTAAAATCTCTAAAGCCCTAATGTTGGAAGTTGGTGGGGCAAAATGCTGCTGATGCTCCTTTTGGGCTCTTGCAGCTGGAAACATTCTTCTGGGAACAGGGCACACAGCTCTTATGAGAACTCCTTGTTTCATACATTTGCGTTTTCCTGTAAAATGTCAGAGGGATGAAATAAGGAGAGGTTTGTGGAAATACGTAAACCTTACTCCAAAAATGCAAATTAATAAACCACCATGACATAAAATTCTGTAGCAGAAATACAGTGAAGGACAGGACTGCTGCAAAGGCCAACTAAGCTGCCTCAGTTGCCTTCCTAGTGATGGCTAAATTTAATTTCTGCTAGAAATCACCTTGGAGAGGAATCCTTTCGCTACAAAAATTGCCTTGCTCATTAGCCTCAGTAGGCTTAAGTTAGCTTTTGTTAATATCCCGCTTCTCTGATGCTGTGCAGTGTACATCAACTATCAACCCTTCTTGTTCGCCTTTCTTAGAGGGTTTTTTCATTCTACTTCATTCATATTAATATGCTACTTCTCTTTTCAGCCACACTTGCCTTTGAGTTTGAATTTGTTCTGGGTCCATACATAAGGACTGATAAATTCTTGCACATATCAAGATGTTGTGGGTCTGAAAACGCAGTCCTACCTGGTCGCTTACATTTAGAGATTTTATCACTCAGAAAAATATTCATCTTCCTGTAACATGTCTTTGTACATAGGTAGCAGAATTAATAGCAAGAATGAGCAAGTGCCAGAGCATAGTGTAGTTGTTGACAGAACGTTTTGTGTAAGAATATTAGTCAGAACCCCAGAGACATTAAGGACAATTGCGAAGTTCACAACTGAAGCATTTTATTGCTTCAGCTAATTTTGAAAGTATTTTCTACCTCCAACACTCGAAGCTGACCACCTTTGTACAGTGCTTTTACAGTTCTGGGCCAGCGCCATAGATCCAGCCTGATGAGCAGACCCTTCTAGTGGCAAAGGCACAGTGAGTGGCTTCTTTTGTTCCCACTGCTACAAGTTTTGCTCTCTGACCTTGAGGAAGTCAATTGGTTTGCTTTGACAAGTATTAACCTTTTCTGTAGACAAGTATTTCACAAGTCTGTTTTAGGATTACCTTATTATTGTTGTTAGAGAAAACATTATGAAACCTTTGAAAGGAAGGCTGTAAAATACTTCAGAGAGTTAAGTTATAATTCTTTTTATCAGGAGCCCAGAACAGTATTAGGCTTTAAATGTACTTACCAGCAACTAACTCTTCCTCAAGTAAGCTCTTCAGGTTTCAAATTCAGCCGTGTTATGATTCATTTTTGTATTAAAACCTGCAAAATTGTGGCATAATTATAATTCTGTGAGTCTGTTTTGCATGGAAAAAAAAAAAAGACAAGTTTAGAGTAAAAACTATTTCATGCTGATCTTCTAATTGTTCATCTTTGCTTAGTTTGGTGCTTGAAAACTGAGGAACATTGAGAAACATTTAAAATTAAAAGCTTCAAACAGTTTAAGTTTGTTGGATTTTTTAAAATATAGTAGTGTAATTCTTAATTTATTTAATCACTTGCTTAGACTTATTACTGATAACATTTAGCAACTTTTACAGAAATTAGCAAAAAAAGGACTAGGTTTGTATTTGCTCCTTACTACAATTTCTGATGCTGTGTTCTACTCTCCTCCTCCTCAGACCAACCCTTTTCCCCACAGCTGGTCAGAGTTATGGTCTCTGAGCATCATCCTGTACTGAAACCAGTCACATTCATTCTAGGTTTGCAAAGAGTTGCTACATTCTTCACTTGAATAGACTTTACAGGTTTCAATGGTCTGGTTGTTCCACAACACCCTTGAGTTAAATAACATGTTCTCAAAATGTTCCTAAGTGTTAGAAAGAAATTTTTTCATTCTTACCAAATCACCTCCAGCATTCTAAGATTTTAGTAATGGTTTTTATTTGTCTGAATCAAATGTTGACTGTCTTAGATATTCAGATAAACTTTAGTCTTAATTTTCCTTCAGTCAGAAAAGGACAATCCTACACTGGAACCAACTTAAAGATAGTATGTATTTATAATAATAGAAATAAATCCAGTCTGAAACTCATAGTGCCAAAAACAGCAATCCAAAAAAACCAAAAAACTTTTTCACATGTCAGGACATTATAAAAATCCCAGCAGGGCAGTTACTGAAGGGTCAGTAACCTCACATCACAATAAAGAAAGACAGAATACCATGGTCTACTCATTACAGGGTCAAATTTTAAATCATATCCTCTTTTAGGAAGATAGACTATTTTAAATAGAAGTAAAATGTTTAATGGCAAGTGCAGAAACTTTAAGGCCTAAGGGAAATGTTAGGATACCCAGTCACATAATTGTTTGGCAGATTTTATCTCCTAAGTAGGCAGAACAGATAAGGTAAGAGGCCCAAAAGTTTTAAGTAGGTGGCAAAGGCCACTGGCAGGACATCAACAGAACCCAGTGCTGAGTGTCTCTGAGGACTGGTCAATGTTGCTGTCACAGCATGTGAAGACTGAAGTTAAAACAGAGTCAATGCCATGTTATACCCTGTCTTGTTTGACAGCCCGTTATCTACTCTGCTACTCAAGAGGTCTTTAGTTAACATTTTTTGTCTGGTTAATGGATAATGCACAAAGTGTCATTTAAAGAAAAGGGAAAAAAAATAAAAAGAGAAAACCACCGACTTTTTTTTTTTAATTCTCATCCTAATGACACTTATTTTTCCTCCCTGGTAGAGGACAAACAAAAAGCCAAAGACTTCCACTCCCTATCTTTTCTCCCATCAGCCCCACTCCTGAAAGGGTTCATTACCTTCAAAAATCCTGTTGTGAGCTCTCTTCTAGAACTGAGTTTTTACATTGTGAGTCCTTATTTTTTTCATTGTGTTGGAATGAAATGTGCCAGATAACTATCAACAGTGAATACAGGACATGATGTAAAAGAATGTGTTTATTTATATTTTCATCTTCCTTTTTCCCCAGCTCAAAGGCCAGCAGCCTGTCCTTGATGCACCTACATATTTAAACCAATGAGGTTTTCCTGTGAACAGTGTGTTAAAAGCACCCAGGGCAGAAAAGAAAAGCAAAAGGCAGTCTGCTATAATTCCACATCATTGGTGATATGCATGCACAATCAAATTGCACTATTTTGTAACTGCAACCTTGGTGACTTTTTTTTGAGACTTTTTAAGTGAATTGTGTGTTGCACTCCCCAAGAGGCATGAGCGCACCAACCCTAACATGCAGAATTAAAACCTAATCCAAAAAATATTAAATCATCTGACACCCACGAATTGAGATAAATTATTCAGCTACATTAATTTACATACACATGCAAGTGTTCCCGGGGACCTGTTCTAAGAGAAGACACAGCAGGTGATCATGTAATACTCTGGGGAAAGCAGGAGGAAGTTAAATAAATCTACTTAAGTATTCCCGCAGTGTATTTTCATGTTGGTTGTTTGTTGTGAGCTTTTCTAGAAACCTTTCTCGCTTTCTATCTCAGTTATGTCATATAACCAGTTCAATATCGCAAAAGCAGTAGAATGCAAAGAGTGACACATCTTTCAGATTTTCTTCACCAGATCAGATGTTTCATGATCTGTCTACCTAGCAGGAGCAGTGTATGCATACGTGTTTTAATATGGCTCTGTTGCTATTATTGTATCCATGTATTCCAAAACCGGTGCAGCTGCAGAGGATCATTAGTGCTAAGTATCATACTGATGCCTACTGTGTTGTAATCAAAAACCAGGAGTACATAGGTAGTCCTTGCTTTGAGATCAGGCTGTAACTAGCTCTACTCAATGTTTCTGCCCATTCCTTCTCTCCTTGTTGCTCAGAGAACTTGTGGATGTTTCATCCCTGGCAGTGTTTAAGGCCAGGTTGGGTAGGCCTCTGAGCAACCCCTAGTCTAGAGGAAATTGTCCCTGTCTGTGACAGGAAGTTTGAAAGTAAATTATCTTTAAGGCCCCTTACAACCCAAACCATTCCATGACTTCTTGAACCTGCCTCTTGGTACTGCCTATCTTAAAGCCTGTTTTCCCTTGGGAAGGTCTGGAGACTGCACAGCCGTGGTCATGCTAAACATCTCACGTATAATATGAAGACAGTGTATATATGCTACTTTTGCAGTGGCCAGCATTTCTTATACTGTGTGTACAGCAGTGGCTTCACAAACTGTGATTTCTCTTGACGTAATAGGCAGCCCAGGGCTTGTCTGTGGAACCACATCATCTTTGTTTCCAGTGAAAAGCTTGATAAGAAGGTGGCAGCCAAGCCTGATAGAGCACTGCAAGCAGCAAAACTGGTCATTCATTGGGCCTACAAATCAAAATACAGCAATGTTTGAAGCAGGGATCTTACATACCAATACTACTGATGGTAAGTGTTCGCATTTCCTAAGTTGTAATGCCACCTAACTTACCACAATCTGTTAACAAGGCTGAGATCAAAAAAACTTCAGGTTTGGTTCATTTTGATAAGAAGTCATATTTTTATTAAAAGAGTGCTGTGGCTTGGTTTATTTTTTCCTCATAAATCTAGGTCAGGTTGGCATAGCACAGTTGGGAGAGAAATGGAAAAGCCTGTGCCACTGCAGCAGATACCTTATTATGATTTGGGGGATTTATGTTTAGTTTGGGGGGAAGCAGGTCTTTCTTTTTTAAATAGGGTAATGAAAATCCTTTCCAATTTTAACTTGCTGCTAACATTGCTGCTGATGATGATCTTTTTCTTTTAGCTCATTTTATTTCTTAAAGCACTTCTAAGCAGGTCACAGGCTTTTAAATAACCCAGCTAGAAAAAAGTTGTACTGCATAATCAGTTTTGGGGTTTTTTGGGTTTTTTGTTTGTTTGGTTTTGTTTTTGTTTTTTTTTTAAGAAAGGATTTTAATCCATGTGATGCACCCATTCTCACACAACACAGTACTCCTCATCCACCTTGCTGGTCTTGAAAAAAATGTCAGGATGAGGAAAATCCAGTCTCTGCATCTGATGCATCTGCAGCCTCAGTGTTGCCTAGTGAGCTCTGTTACTTTCTGTTATTGGCAAGACCATTTTGTTTCATGACCTGTGAGCACTTCACTCATCACTTTATCACAGGCATCATTTCCTATTTCTATTGTTTTCCTTGGGAAAGCTTTCAGTCCCAAAGGCAGGCTTGTGTCGTTTTGAGGGAGATGTGATCCTGCTGGTTGGTATTAGTGTATGTCCCTTCCAACCCTTGAAATTCTTTGATTCTATGATTTGCACAATAGGGATGAACTCACTGTTGGAAGTCTCAGATCAGGACTTCAGTGCAATGTCTTCATTTGTAACTTTTATTTTCTCTTTATTCAAGTACTTTTTGAAGTATTAATCAAGATTCCCTAATTGTGGGTTGCAGGTGAGTGTGGAGGCAGGAAAGGGGACTGGAAAAAACCGGTGAAAGCACAGTGGGGAAGACTTTGCAGTCACTGCTGTGATTGTGATCAGTTCACATCTTGGCTAGTTCAGCCCCAAATACCCAGAATAAACATCCTTTTGCTACCAATTTTTTTTCTCAAAATGAAATTAACATCTCTTTTCCTAGAATTGAACACAGCTGTAAAATTTCTTCTTCAAATGAAATTTTTTACTTTATATAAAAAAATAAATTTAAAACTTTACTAGAAATTTTTCTGTTGAGAATTTGAAATCCATTTTTAGGCCAATATTTTTAAGTCAAGTTTCACTTCCCTGAGTCCTGCTTTTCTAAAACAAATTGACATTTTCCATGAAGTGTGTGTGCGGGGGTTTTGTTCATAAATATTTTCTATTTAAATTCATCAAAAATTTAAAAATAATAGAGCATTTTGGATTAAGCTTAGTGCAAAACTCTGTTTTTCTTCCAAAAATACCCAAGTGCAATAATTTTTAATTTTTATTAGTTTTGTAAGATTTTAAGTGTTTAAAGTTTCAGAGCATGAATTTACCAATTTACACCAGCTTAAAATTTAAAATGATCAGTGAGAAAGAGGAGTTTTGACATGCATGACCCTGCAACAGTAAAAATAATAACATTTTTACTGTAGTAATCCAGATACCACAGACAAGCTGGTAACTGCTTTACATCTGAAAGGACACAGCTTTTGCGCAGTACTCATCCCTAAATATCAGTGGTTGACTAGGGTCACATTTATCCTATTTCACACTCAGTCACAAGAAAGAAAATAGTGTGTGTCTCTCAGTTTCACACACAGAATCACAGAACGGCTTGGCTTGGAAGGGACATTAAAGATCACCTGGTTCCAGCTCCCCTGGACAGGGACACATTCCACTAGACCAGGTTGCTCAGAGTCCCATCTGAGTCCCATTCAGTCCCAGTGAACACTTCAAGGAATGGAACACTCACAACTTCTCTGGGAAACCTGTTCCATTGCCTCACCACCCTCACAGTAACACTTTTTTTCCCAGTATCTAATCTAAATCCACTCTCCCTCAGTCTGAAACCATTCTCTCTTGTCCTGTCACTACATGCTTTTGGAAATAGATACATCTTGCAAATGTCTTGTAAACATTGCTGAGACTTGAGAATGTTGGTAGTGATTTTTTCTTGTGGATATACTGAATCTATTGAAAATATTTTTTCTTTGACAGAAATTATCTAGAATCACTAGTTTCCTTTGCAATTTCCTCCATAAACAAATCCATGAAATTCCACTGAATTTATTTCGGTTAAAAAGGATTTAGAGACTACATTTACCAGATTTGAAATATTATGCAACTTTGTAATTNTGCACAATAGGGATGAACTCACTGTTGGAAGTCTCAGATCAGGACTTCAGTGCAATGTCTTCATTTGTAACTTTTATTTTCTCTTTATTCAAGTACTTTTTGAAGTATTAATCAAGATTCCCTAATTGTGGGTTGCAGGTGAGTGTGGAGGCAGGAAAGGGGACTGGAAAAAACCGGTGAAAGCACAGTGGGGAAGACTTTGCAGTCACTGCTGTGATTGTGATCAGTTCACATCTTGGCTAGTTCAGCCCCAAATACCCAGAATAAACATCCTTTTGCTACCAATTTTTTTTCTCAAAATGAAATTAACATCTCTTTTCCTAGAATTGAACACAGCTGTAAAATTTCTTCTTCAAATGAAATTTTTTACTTTATATAAAAAAATAAATTTAAAACTTTACTAGAAATTTTTCTGTTGAGAATTTGAAATCCATTTTTAGGCCAATATTTTTAAGTCAAGTTTCACTTCCCTGAGTCCTGCTTTTCTAAAACAAATTGACATTTTCCATGAAGTGTGTGTGCGGGGGTTTTGTTCATAAATATTTTCTATTTAAATTCATCAAAAATTTAAAAATAATAGAGCATTTTGGATTAAGCTTAGTGCAAAACTCTGTTTTTCTTCCAAAAATACCCAAGTGCAATAATTTTTAATTTTTATTAGTTTTGTAAGATTTTAAGTGTTTAAAGTTTCAGAGCATGAATTTACCAATTTACACCAGCTTAAAATTTAAAATGATCAGTGAGAAAGAGGAGTTTTGACATGCATGACCCTGCAACAGTAAAAATAATAACATTTTTACTGTAGTAATCCAGATACCACAGACAAGCTGGTAACTGCTTTACATCTGAAAGGACACAGCTTTTGCGCAGTACTCATCCCTAAATATCAGTGGTTGACTAGGGTCACATTTATCCTATTTCACACTCAGTCACAAGAAAGAAAATAGTGTGTGTCTCTCAGTTTCACACACAGAATCACAGAACGGCTTGGCTTGGAAGGGACATTAAAGATCACCTGGTTCCAGCTCCCCTGGACAGGGACACATTCCACTAGACCAGGTTGCTCAGAGTCCCATCTGAGTCCCATTCAGTCCCAGTGAACACTTCAAGGAATGGAACACTCACAACTTCTCTGGGAAACCTGTTCCATTGCCTCACCACCCTCACAGTAACACTTTTTTTCCCAGTATCTAATCTAAATCCACTCTCCCTCAGTCTGAAACCATTCTCTCTTGTCCTGTCACTACATGCTTTTGGAAATAGATACATCTTGCAAATGTCTTGTAAACATTGCTGAGACTTGAGAATGTTGGTAGTGATTTTTTCTTGTGGATATACTGAATCTATTGAAAATATTTTTTCTTTGACAGAAATTATCTAGAATCACTAGTTTCCTTTGCAATTTCCTCCATAAACAAATCCATGAAATTCCACTGAATTTATTTCGGTTAAAAAGGATTTAGAGACTACATTTACCAGATTTGAAATATTATGCAACTTTGTAATTAATTGTATTGAAGAACCTAATTGCTTATATACTATTTTAAATCCTATTTTTATATTATCTTTGAAAATACCTTTTAAAATCTGTGCTCCAAGGACACAGGCAGCAAAGCTCTGACGAATGCATTCAGCTTCAAGCATGTGATTATTTCAGCTGAGAGCAATAACATTTCTCATGTGCTTAGACTATGTGCATGTCTAGCTTTGAAAGGGACTCACAATAAGGCATCTACAAGAGATCTTTTTTGTTGCTGTGGGAATGACCCCACTCCTGCTCAAACACCATTATGGGCATACTGAGGTTTTGTGGACTTTCCCTCTTATCGTTCAGCAGCAATACACTTTCCTGTGGTCCATCACAGAATCACCTTTCATCTCCCCTTACTGAACCTCCTGAGACTCTCTCTCCCCACTTCTCCAGCCTGGCAAGGTCCCTTTGGATGACAGCACACCATGTGGTATATCAGCCACTCCTCCCAGTTTGGTGCCATCTGTCAATTTGCTGTGGGTGCACTCTGTCCCATCTCCAGGTCAAAAATTGTATTGGTCCCAGTGTCAGCCCCTGGGTACACCACCACGAACATTACTTTGAACTGTCTCTTTTAACATCTTACCCGGGATTCACCAATGACTTCTCATTCACATCTCCGGCTGGTGGCTGCTTTGCTTTTGGAACTCAGGCAACTGAAGCTAATCAATTTTAAACTATCTAAATATCTCCTGAGTATCTAACTCACCAGTTAATTTGGGTAGGCTTTATCACATGGCCCTTTTGTACCAGGTGCAATCTTCAAGCCTGTTTTGTGGTTTAATATGGGAAGTATGACTGAGAATACTGACAGGATTTTACATTATAAGGTACACAAATGCAGAGGTGAAGTATTTCCCCACTTCATTTTATTCCATAGATCCAACAGTAGTCAGAAGGAAATGATCTCCATAATGAGCACAGGAGAAACCTCTGGCTCTACCAGACTATGTGAAAACCTGTAAAAGATGTGGGTAAGAATTATTTCAGAAAAAAATAAAAGAAAGGATTTAGATGACCCCACCAGCATTTGAGGGTTTTATGGTGTAAACAAAGTAGACAGCGATACCAATTAAGGAGAAGATTGCAGAATTCCTGAGATGCTTGATCCCCTAGCTAAGCCACAGCTCTTGTCCTTTTTGCTTGTAGTCATGGGGTGTGTAAGCACAATACAATTCAGTATGAATTACCAGATCAACCTCTAAATGACCTGCTTTGCCTAGACAAGCCCACCAAAACAGTGTCACCTGTGGACCATGAAGCAGTATGGTCAGATTGTTACAGCAGCATCCTGGTTGGCATCCATCCTGGCTACATAAAGCAGAACATCATCAGCGAGAGCTCTGCACTCACTCAGATGTTTCCAGGACCTGAAGCTGTATTACTATGCTGTGTCACAGAGATAAAGCAGCTTGTTCAAAGTTAGCATCTGTGTCGCTGCTTTCCTGTAGGTACTTGTTTTGACTTGATCCATAATACCTCCCCCTAAAATTCCTATTACTTCTTTAGCCATTTTTAGAGAAGTAAAAATTATCGCCCCCTAGTGTATGTGAATATATGTGATGAATTGTTCAACAGCATTCACACACACACACAAAAAAAAAAAAAAGCAGTGAAAATCAAGTCAGAAAATTCATGCAAATAATCAAAGTCATGTTAGATGGTAAAAACATGTACTTACCTGAGGATGAACAATTTCCTAGGGTAGCTTGCAGCAGTGTTCTCATAATAGATCAAATTCTATTTCTTATCCTTCAGTCTTGTTCCAAGGACTTATTTTGCCATCATTTTTCTTTCTTTATGCCTCTCTAATAAAGAGCCTTACTCCAATCATTCTAATCTTAAAGAAAAAGATGGTGAAGTTCAATGGCAGGTATATTTAGATTGGGAAATAGTGCACTGGAATTGCCATGAAGTGAAAGATAGAATATTTTTACCTGTATGTATATATCTGCACAAAGATGTATATACTAATTCCCATCTAAATAGTATTAATGTTTCTGGGCTTTTTATACTTATATAATGTAAGTGGGGTCAACATGTATTTATAGAAAACGTAAAGATAAATTTGCTGTGCTTTTTAGCTCCTATGAGAAAACAAGCATTCTTTTCCTGATGGCTTCACATTTATCAGGATTCACAACTTCATGACCATTTTATGGCTTTCTTCACTGGAAGTCTTCTAGTGCTCAGCATTTTATAGGAAATCATTTGACTCTACACAAAGTCCCTGTCCTAATTTGTTGTAGCTAAATTCTATCATCCTAACCTGCTGTAACCAGCAGGCTGACTGGCGAGCTCTGTTGTTTTATTCTCATCTATTTTATCATTCATACCATGAGACTGCTGCATTCTTGAATTTGACCCCAGGGACTCCAGTTACAATATCCTCACGTCCTTGGCAACATCTCCCTGCACCTCCTTGGTATATTCTAACATTACAGAAGATATATCCATGCCTACTAAGTACATAAAAAACAGCGGTTTTGTTCCAATTTAAATAACAAAATCATCTTTTCCCAAGGAGTGAAGACATGGCAGTCTTTTCTTGTGCCCAGGACATGATTTAGCAGCTGGAATGCTGGAGTCAGCGTTTCATTCCATGAGAGTGAATAGCATCAGATCTCCAGAGATTTCTTAACTGACCTTCAAAACACAAAGTCTAGCTTCCAGCAAACTTTAAGTAAACATATTTCTCTAGAGATTAGGATCAAAGCACAAGAAAAACATTCTACTTAACTACGTGGTGCTTGTACTGTTGCTTGTTTATTGGAGCAATGCTAAGCAGTGCTGGGAGAGAGGAGATTCACTTTTTTTGTTGCTTTATCTAATGCTCAAAGCACTTCTCAAAGGTTACTCAGACCTTAACCAAAAATTTTTCAAAAATCTTCATTCTTTTTCATACCATCACTGCTTCATTCCCAAACATGATCTTATATCATCATGGGTCAAACTCTGAAGACTTATTCTGAAGTGGAGCCTTGGGCAACTTGAGCATTTTACTAGAGGAGCAGCTCAAGGACACCCTTGGGCTTTGCCTCTGGTCTTGGTGGTATTTTTTTAAAGTTCTCAAGCAACAACTGTCATCTGTATAACAGGAGTAATAGCACTTTGCTCCTGTATCCGTATCAGGGTTTAGGAGTACAACCACACTACAAATTCTGAAGTTCTGAAATTACAGTAGTGGGTCCTCTTTGTGCTGGGCTTACTGAAACAGATTGACTTTCTGGGGAAAAAAAGAAGCAACAATCAAGACAACCACTTTTTAAAGAAAATTATTTGGTATGCAGAATGGCAACTTTAAAACCTGTTTGACATTCATTAGAATGAAAAAACAGAGATGTTTCTGCAGATATGTGACGCTATTTGTTGGTGAGTTTGTGCAACAAAAAGCACTATAAGTGAGATAAATTCTTCATGCATGCCCTGTTAGGACTTTGCTTTTGCCACTTTCAGGCTAAGATGAAACACTGTTAGAAAGCTGGAGTACTGATTGAGCAAGGAGGAGATCAGAAAGGTGGTTCACTGGGGGTTATCCTCCGAGGCAGCTCATCATTCTAATTTCCACAGAAAAAGGAATGACGATTCCTCTGAACCCCAGTTTCAAGCCTGTCATATGACCTTGAATATGGAGCACAGTTAACACAAACATTCCCTATCTCCTTAGACACCAATTTATTCTCCTTCCCTGATATGGAACAAAATGTACAAAACTTAACCTTGATTTTGGTGATGATTATAATTGTGCACTAAATGCACTGAGCTCTGTTTGGTTTTTATATGCCATGTTCTGTAAATGTACAAGCTGATGGATGTAATTTTCTCATAAAAATGAGTTCATTTGTTTCACACTGAAATCTCTGATCTTCAGGAAATGGAAGTTCAGATTCAAATCCTGTTATATTATTATTCCAAGGATATCACATAAAACATATCTGAAGTATTTTTAAGTGAGCATGTTTCCCACTGATTTGAGTTATAGATTATTTTATCTCCTTACTACACCCTTAGTTGGCACAAATATTAAAGGCAGTAAAAAATACAATAAATCAATTCAATGCTAAATATTTTCAATTTAAAGGAGCAACAAGTTTTCCATAGCTTGTGCCAAACAATCAGATCATTACTTTCAGTCTGAAACAAGTATGATAGCCTCTCTCCCCGCCCCTTTTCCACCGTTTTACCACTACACCTCCCAGAATAAATTAATGAATGCCTGCCCTTATGGATTGGTGCCAGTGGAGACCCAAAATAATTGTTCTTTTCTCACAGTTCAAACAATCATTTCAGTTTAGATACCACGAAGCAGAAACCCAGAAAATGCCTGTTTAAAACTTAACTATGGATATAAAGCAGGCAATCAGGGTAAAAAGAAAAAGTATGAGGGCATAACTCTAAGTGGACTAGATGTAAGCTTTGTCATGATTATGACTCTCTCAAATCTTGTCTTCCATATGCCTCTCTTCCTTACTCAGGCTTTGCACTGTTTGCACTGTTATTCAAAGTGCAAAAATTTCAGCTGCCCAAAGTCACTGATATATAGAAATATTTCAGGACACCTTCTCCAGTTGTTTTCAATTCATCTGATTCATGGTTGCTGGTGCTGCCTGCAGCTACACCCCCTGAGTTTAACAAAGAGTGCAATCCAATGAGTCCAGCAGATGTTTTTGGGTTCGTTTCTCTGTGAACTATCTGGTTTCTTCTTCCTTCATTTCCAGTAATCAAGACCCAGTTTTAGCAAACTTATGATGATCCAACCAGCACAAGAAGACTGAAATAAGTTTTCGACTCCACAGTCCTTAAAACATTCAGCATTGTAGATCTATAAGCAGCTGAGGTTTGGATGCTTGTCCAAGCCTCTAGCCTGAAAAACTGAAGGATGGGAAATTTGTACAACTGGCTCTCAATAGATTTGTGGTATTTCCTGCACTTATCTGGCATCAAAATGTAAACTATCTCACATTATTTTGGTACTGCCAACATGGAACCCAGCAATAAAAACATATGTAAGAAAAGCATCTTTTCCAATAACAACAAGGAAAATTTTCTCTGAGTTATGACTTTGTTTGATTTATGAATTAGTTTATTTCTCTGTATATTTTACTCTTTTGCTGTCCAGAGGTATTTGCGTGACCTTACATTGACATCAAATATTAGCAGAATGTGAAAAATAGTCATATATTCTGGAGTCTTCCTTCTGTTTGGTCAGGTAGATGTGGGGATATTTTGAAGAGGAAGGAATGAGCACAAGACAGAAATAGCAAGAGAAAGTCGGGGAAACATTATAAAGTGTTTGCCCCTTCTCTTTGGCCTTTTATCTTCGTAGCTGGTTTCATTTTGGAATTATTGCTGTTATCTTCATTGCCTAATTTCTGGATAAACCATGTCTTAAAATCCATGTCTGACCAGAAACAGCGTTAGCACCATTAGAAGAAACTGAAGCAGTGCTCTTGCTCCCCATCATGTAGGTGATACAATACACAGTATATGTTGTTAAAGGCTACCATTTTATTATTGAAGCAGGCGTTAAGAAACCCAGGGCACTGCAAATGATCAAAAAATGTCTAACTTTCACAGGTGATGCAGTATTATTATTTGTTCAAACAAATGGTCATCCACACAATTTTTCCTTCTTTCCAGATCACCTGGAGAATCCCAACAGAATGACTAGCAGTCATGCAGACTGTCGTTACTGCCTGCAGTCTCTTCGTGGAAGGAAATACGCATTAAGAGATGAAAATGCTTATTGTGTTCCATGTTACGACAGCCTGTATGCCAACCTCTGTGAAGAGTGCAAGCAACCTATTCAGTGCAGTTCCAAGGTAAACTTTTAGCTATCAACTCTTGTTCTCTGTTAAATGATACATAAATTCAATTTCTTTAATGGCAGATTCTATATCCAACCTTCTGCATATCTCTGTATTGCTGAAGAGACCTAACCGTCCACACACAGCAAAGAGAAACAGTGCTATTTTCCCAGAATAGGAAAACTCTGGGACCAAAACTTAGGAAATCTGCTATACATATACCTCGAGCATACGGCAAGGCTGTGGTGTATGTGTGGGCCACAATTAGACTTCACCTCCAGTCACTCATTGGCTGCAGAGACTACACAGTGCTGGAGGGATGGTAGGGTGCTAATGTAATTCAGTGTATCAAGTTGAGTGAAACTTTGGAATTTCTGAGATATGTCCACCGAAAAAACATTTTCTGTATTGAATAAACCGTTTTTGCTGTAGGTCTTTACATGGAGATGCAAAGCTGAAAAGACAACACGTTTATAATTTGCATATTATTCCCTCTGTCGTTTGGATATGAAGTCATTTTCCTTAATTCCTTATTACCTTTGCTAAGGTCACAAATGGCATGTTAGTCACAGTGTTTCTGACCTTGGTTTTCCTGTTGCCTCTCCTTTTTCTTACACTACTGATTAATAATACAAGTTCCTCTGTGGTCTTTGACTGTTTTCAGTACCTCATACTTCAATTTAAAGCATATTACACTTGAATTCGAATTTCAAGTTCAGATGAAACCTATCAAAAAAGCCTTTGGTTTGACAGATTCACTGCAGTGCTCACCCATGCTTGTTTTGCCTATGTTTTTTTGACATAAAAGGCAAAAGTTAATAAAATAGGCCTCTTGAAAGGCTTCCCTGGCCAAAGCATTTCAAAGTACCTTGTCTGAGTACAGAAATCCCCCAAAGAAAATGTTGATTTGGATGGAGACACTCCTCAAAATCTCACCAGCGTTTTTTCAACAGAGAACTTGAACATATAGCACCGGTCATGTTCACCTGGATAACATGTGCTTTGAACTCAGCAGTTTCACTTTTAAAATTGGAAATTAGTGACAGGATTACCATTGTTAAAGATTGTACACAAAAACTCATGTATTTGGACCAAGCGGAGGCGAAAAAAGGGGGGAAATAGCAGGAGTGATAAGAAAGGAACACAACAGGCCAGAGTCATCCAGAAAAATGGCCCCCAGAGATCTACAGCTGATCGTCCCACCTCTGCCAAGGTTCGAGAGCTTGGCTTTCTTCCTCTCCTTCTTACGCACTGTTTTAGTTTAGAGGAAAACTAAAACAATTTGTCTATTCAAATTCCTTCCCCNCATCTCTTCCACCCTCCGGTGCAACGATGGTCACGGACAGCGGGTGATGATGTCGCGCCTCGGCCGGCTCAGCCACACACCTTGCAGGGAGGAAAAAAAAACTCCAGGGAAAACGGTGGCAGCTGCTTTTCCTGGTGAACTCATGTGGATTGGCTCCTGTGAAAGGACGGGGCAGAATCTTTTCCATTGGCAATGTGAACCTTCTCCTCGTCCTTTGTTCAAAAAGCGCTGGCCCGGGATGGGCAGAGGGGCCAGCAGCTCCTCCGCCGATGCCGTCGGCTGCCTCAGGAAGTCCGTAGGAAATCCAAGGTGGTGATGACTCTCATTCTCTTTCTCTCTGAAGCACTGGGCACCCACAGTCAGGGATTGGAGGCAGGGGGAAAAGCCAAACCGAAGGAGCTCCCTCTGAGATGCTTTTACTCCAGCAGCTGCTGAAAACTAAAGTCCCGAACCAAAAAAAAACCCAAACTTCTCCCCTCAACCCCAGCAACCAGGTTGGAATTTGGGCAACCAGTCAGTCTTTTGTTAGCTAGCTGTGGTGGGGGCGGTGTTGGGCGTCAGCTCCCAAAGTCTGTGCGGGTGGAGAAAGAAAAATTCCATGACAGATTCTAAAACTATAACACCCACTCTTTGCCTCAGGCTGGTCTGGGCTGACAGCAAGGTTCAGAGTGCTAACTAAAGCAAATTAAAGTGCTCAGCACCTCCTGAAATGAAGCATGGTATTTCTTCCATTTTTAGCACTTTAAAAGGTGGGGACTTGGCAAAGGAGAACAATGAGATAGGATTTGTGCCCCTTTCGTATATCTTACTTATAAAGTAGACCTGGAAGGGTCTGGTTTAATGTTTTAAGGTAGAGCGGGCAGGGTTTGGAGGTGCATTTTTCCCTTGTTTTGGTAACTCTGGAAAAATTTTGTCTTTTTTTTGAATTCTTAGTCAAGGTCTCATTCATATACTATTAGCTCTTTCATCCCCTAAGCCTGTTGAGTCCTAAACAAAGAGCTTTCTGCCAAGATTTTGGGAGGATTTGTATCAGGTGGAAACAAAAGCAATTGTTTTTTTAATCTTCCTAGTAATCATTTTCTTCTCGATGAGATTTTGATTGCTTGTTTTCTGCAATAACATGATCCTTCTTTAGTGTTATGTAGTGTCAGCTGGAAAAAAAAAAAAAAGTAGTAACATTGAAAATACTTGAGGTTCATTTCAAATTCTATACAGAATGAACTTCTTGTCAGGTGGTCTGCGCACATCAAAAATGTTTATCACTTGTTTCCCCTTGAAGGCCAACTGCAAAATGTAAAATGATTCTTCCACTAAAAATATATCTCTGATGTTACATAAGGAAGGACCATTGTATCTGCCAAGGCTGCTCCTAATGGCCTCTGCAAGAAATCTACAAAACAGTGTGACATTGAGTACATACATCATTCCTGAGCACACCTCTGGCTGGATGCATGTGTCATCTTGTCACGTCGCCACTGCAGTACTCTCCACTATTCGTTTTAATTCTGTGAGGAGCTGAAGGATAAAAATACTGTGAAGAAATGTTTTCATTAATGTGAACTTACTTTCTCCAAGGATCTGGCCTACAAAGGCCGCCACTGGCATGAGGGGTGTTTCAAGTGTGCCAAGTGCAGTCGCTCACTGGTGGAGAAACCATTTGCTGCCAAGGATGAGGTCTTGCTGTGCACTGAATGCTACTCTGATGAGTATTCATCCAAGTGTTTCCACTGCCAGAAGACCATAATGCCTGGTAAGACAACAAGGACCCTTTGGTGAAAAATGGAACTACATTTTTAATTTTGAGCCCCTTCTTGGAAAAACAGCTACAAGGTCCTTGGGTTTCAGAACAGCTTTGAGGTGACTACTCCTCCTTTGTGTGTAGTACTGTCCCAGCAGTAAGGAGAGGGCAGGCAGATACCTCTGATCTAGCATTGACAGGTCTTATGAATCCTTATAAAAAATATTATGAGTTCAAAACTGGGTAAAATGTATTCATGTTACGCCCTTGGTTCTGTTGCAGTTCTTAGGAAGCATATCCTACTGTAAGCGTACATAGACAAACCGAGCTATTGTGAGCAGGGGTGCCAGAGTAGACAAGACATCTGCATGTATGTCTATCACATTGACCAGACCTTGAGCTTATGTTCCTTATATAATTTCTTTACTCAGAAATGTTTTTTTGGTTTAAATTGTCCAAACATGACAATCTGCCTTCAAATCATTATCAGCATCTTTGCTAAAAAGAATACAAATACATTTGTTTTTACAATATGTTTACTTCCTGCCATTAGCAAACTTGAAAATTATACACTTTCCACTAAACAGCTTCTCAGCTTGTGATCATGTCTGTTCAGGACATCCTCTAGGCCTTTCGTTGCTACCATGCCAGTAAAGCTCATGCAGCAGAGTAATTGCCCAAAGGCTGCCTCTTCAGAGCTATCTAAGAGAAGCCACAACACTGTAGGTCGCAAAATAAAGCTGGTTCCTTAGGAAAGTGGATCCTCCACTTTTGGAACAGAGAACTACCCTTAAGGCTTGAAATATTTTACAGATCCTGTGTATAAGTCTAAATACCAGCTGCAAACTATCTGCCATGGCCTCATGACTACTAGTTTGGGAATCTTTGGCAAAGGACATCAGTAAATTTGGCAGTTACACATGAATTTTCTCTTTCAGTAGATCTTAATTGCAGACAATAAGGTCCAGGCTGTGCAGAATTACTGTCATAGTGTAAACACTAGGTTATTGATGTCATGTTCAGCCTGTAATATCGATTTATAATTTTACACTTTATTTCCTTTTCATGACAGGCAAGAGTTGTATTAGAGGAAATAAATATTGTAGCAATGTAGTTGTGTTCAGTTTAAGGACTATATATAACACTGCTTAAATTTTGTATAGTTTACCAAAATGTTAAGTGCCCGAAGGTAACAGTGCAAACAGAGAACTGAAGTGGCAGGGGAACGCCAGCCCGTCTCTGTATCACTAACTTCCTTCTCATCAGCTCCCTAGCTCTTGTGTTGAAAAGACCCAGTAGGCAAAGACAGTGAAGTTAGCCTTCTGACCACTGGGATGAAGCTGCAAATGTTTTCTGTCTAAATACAACCACTAGTTTCTCCACGAGTCCAGGAAACAGGTGTTGTGGGATTAATCAGTTATACCAGAAATTCTCTTCCTCATATGGAATGGATGGTAAATCACCTTGCAGGTCTAATTGCAGTCTCATGCTACTTACAGGGAAGGAAGTTATGATGCAGATTCACTGGCAAAATTGTTCTCAGATGTATGTGCATATCTTTGACTTATGCTTCTGTCTCAGGGAGCACAGGACACCTGTACACAGAGATAAAAGCTCTGAAGCTCCTCTGACCAACTGACCAGCTTTCTGTCCTAGTGTTGTATCAAAAGCATCTAGTTAAATATGATAAAAAGAACTGTTGATCTAGGACAGAAATGGTGAGTTATACAAAGAGGTAGTGTAATGCACTGTATCACAGAAAAAAATAGTTTTTAAAACATGCCAGTTTAAGCTGATTAAGATAAATAACGCTTTATAAATGCAGGAGCCATAGTTAAAGGAAGACAAAAGACAAGACAATAATTGATGTAGTAAACATCCAACAAATTCATCTCTATAAAAGTGTTGTGTACCTGAACATTATCACTAAGTTGGCTGAGTAACCGAAGCCTAATCATAAAGAAGAAACCCTGAAAGGTTCATATAAGGACAGGCTCAAAATTACAGCCTAGGCAATTCAGCACATCTTTTGCCAGGTGATTACATGGATCTGAATGTGTTCTTGAAATTTCAAGTATATTCTTAGAGGCTCTATTAAATTTAAGATCAGTATTTTCTTGCATAATTTGGTGCTGAGACAGAAGGCTGAAAACAAGAGTATTCCCAGCATTTCAAACTTGTATTACAAAGCTATATCTGAGGGGATTGTTCACTCTGGGTTTTTTCAGGTTCCCGTAAAATGGAATTTAAGGGGAGTTCCTGGCATGAATCTTGTTTTGTTTGCCAGTATTGCCGGCAGCCATTGGGAACAAAGCCATTAATCACAAAAGACAATGAGAATTACTGCGTGCCCTGCTTTGAGAAGCAATTTGCTCACCATTGCTACTCTTGCAAAAAGGTAATTAAACATAAAATGCAAAGACTGCCCTAATGAGGCAATATTGACCATGGGTAAAAGGGCTGGGTCATGCAAAATGTCTGGTGAACTGAGTAAGAGCAGAGTCTTCCTTTTGACATTGGATAATGAAAGTCAATTGCAACAGTGTTAGCTGTCCACTCTGGTTAATTTTAGTCTAAGGCTGATTATCTTTGAAATACACTTACTGACCGAAACAACCACTTTGGGCTTCTTTTGTTGTTGATTGTGATTTTTAGCCAAGGTTAAACAGAAAGTTACGTATAACCCTTGTTTCCTGATAATTTCTGTTTTAGCCTTGGTAAAACATGCTTTTCTTTCCATCAATTTTTTGTATATATTCACATGCACTGTAAGTGACCTACCCTGAGCAAAGTATCCACAGTCTTGCTTAACTTTTTCCTTGAAATGTATCAGGCAATTATCAGATCAAATAACATTCACTTGTGATAGCACTAGTCAAGAGTCCCACTGCTTCAATATGGTCCTTCCTCTGTGGCTACCAGAAAACTTGATTTCAAATGAGTTTTCCTTTTTCCCCGAAGTACAAATAAATCAATTCTTCTCTCCCTCTATTTCCCATTTAAAATTGTCTCTGGTTGATGAAAGACTTGAAGTATGATACTATTCATCATACACTTCTAGTGTGATACTCTTCTCTAGGGAAGTGTTTTAAGCTGCTTATTATGGCAGAATTTAACTTATTCTTTAGTACTTGTATCACTTTGGAAGCAAAAAAATATTTTTTTTCACTTCATCAAATAACTTATAATTTCTGTAGTTATTTAATGTTTATCTGACCTGTAAACCTCTACCTCCAGCAGAAGCTTTTAATTTAGGAATAATATGTTGCCTGTTTTTTCTTCAGTACTTCAACTTTAGAAAGTACTTTTATGTATTTCCGTGTCTCTACACCTAGCTTTTAATTTGCATTAAATGATCACATGGCAATTTCAGTAATTATGCTTCATGCTTATTAGAGGCATCGAGGTTAGCAGCACCTATGTGAAATAATGAGTATTTGCATCTTAAAAATTCTAGGAATGCCAAGGATCCTTCTACATAGCTAAACCAGTTTTAATTCTTCAGCTTGCATCAGTTCCCATAAATGAGAACTGAGCCAAAATTGATTAAATTGCCAAACTGAAGCCTTGAATTTTGTGCAAGAGATTTTTCGATTTTTATGTAAAAGCAAACGTGACTTCAAAATAGCCCAAAACTGGAATGTTAAAGGGATCGGGAACTATTTTAATAGTTTTATTGCTTGGCATGATCCTGTATTATTTGCCAGGGAAATTAGATGATACCACTATTTTGGCTTAAGTTTCTCCAACTTTTTCTTCTCCTGTTCCAACTGTATTCATTTATTCATTCATTCATGCAGTGTCATGCCTGTGACTTGACAGTAGAAACACTATCTTACAGCTCATCTTTATAGAAATTTCTCTGTACAGTCTTACACAACTTCTGTGAAGCCCAGCTCTTTACCACACATATGGGAGCCATGGAAAACTGGAAATTTCCCTCATCAGAAATAACCAGGGCAGAGCTGTGAGTTGCTGGATGAAAAGTTCATGACACTGCTAAACACCATTTCTTCTTTTCTTGACAGTGTAAATCTCCTTTCTGTTCTACTTCTTTACTGTCTTTCTTCCTATTTAAAATACTGTTTCAGTTGTGAGACAGCAAAATACCAGTTGGAAATTAACCATTATCTCAGCGTCAGTTCTCTCACCCACTGTCTATCACTGAGAATTTGTCTTCTGAGAACACGCCTGATTTTAAAACTTTATCTACAGTAAAATAAAAAAAAAATCATTAGAAGATAACCTGGTTATTAAAAATTATGATGTTATATTGTGATAGAAAATTGAGAAAAAAAGCCAGTAGCATGTTGAGCTCAACTGCAACTAGTTAAATTGAAAATTCATATGGAAAACAGTTAATGTGACCACATTCTCTTCTCTTGTGCATATGGGAAGATAGTAAACAAATGAAAGTACTTAGGAAGGGTTGGACAATCCTTATAGATTCACACCTTTTTTTCATTGCTCTATCCTTCTTTGTCAACACATTAGGTAATAACTTCTGGAGGGGTGACCTGCCATGACCAGCCTTGGCATAAAGAATGCTTTGTTTGTGCTGGGTGTAAAATCCAGCTGTATGGACAAAGTTTTATTTCCAAAGATGAGTACCCGTATTGTGTAGACTGTTTCAGCAAATTGTATGCTAAGAAGTGTGCTACTTGCAAGAAACCTATTACAGGTGAGTCTCATCTTCTAGAGGAGACTAGACAGTGATGAATCATCAGTATCCTCTAAAAGCAGATTTTTGCTTTAGAAAACACCATTAAAAATAGTCCCATCACAATGAAATATTGAGGGAGTTTGCTACTGGAGAGATATTCTCTGCATCACATGTAATGTATCTTTCTGGGACGTACCGATCACACATGTTCCCTAACTGCTGAGGAGTCATTTTATGCACTGAAAGGAGTTCCTCCATCACTTGATTTAGTGCTTTCTGGATTAAAAGTCCTCCATAAGAATATAAGAAAAGGCATTCTTTTGCTCTTCCCAGGACAGTACACACAAGTCCCTCATGTCTGTAATTTCAACAGTTTTGTTTCTAAATGCAAATGTGATCCAACTGAACACAGATTAAGTGCCTGCTGGTAAGGCACACCTGTCAAATTAGAAAGCTTGCCAAATGCAACAAAGCTCTATCACATGCATCCTTGTGTACTTAGATGATTTATAATTAGACATATGTGTCACTAGTCTATGACAGCTGAAGTTTTCTGAGAGCATTTGCTGGTGTTCTGCTTTGTAATTCTATTATGTGTGGACTAAACTGTTGAGAAGCAGTGCCTGATTCTTAGAGGTTCATGCTGCATATGTTAGCGGACAAAGAAAATCATGAATACCCAGCCAAATGTTAATGATTTTACAAAAAAAACCCAACAAAACCAAGCAAACACAAAACAAACCAAAAAATCCCACTGAAAATCTTTAAATCCCCACAAACCTACAGATTTTATTTCAGATACTTGTACGAGGAATTCCACAATCCGATAATTTCCAAAAGACTCCATCTTGAAGAAACTTAGATGGAAATTATTAAACTTCATCTTGTATAGGAACTATATGTATCAACATTTGAAAATAATTTTCATGAGAGTTTGTTGGGAAGATCAGCAAATCTGAACGGACATTCTGATAAATCCATTGTGTTTAGAGCTCATAATGGGATATGTAAGCAAGCGAGTCACTTGTGGCTTTACTTTAAGTATTTCTCACTGTATTTAATTTTAAAGTTGTGGGGTTTTTTTTCAATTCAGCAAAGAATATTTAAGACTATGAATTTTTGTTCATTTGTTTGTTTGCTGTATGAACAACCTGATCATGCATCAAAAAGCAATCTGTTGCATTTCTGAACCGTGTCCAGAAACACTGGATTCACATCTTCTTTTTCATAATCTCTTTCAGCTCTTGGAAGTGCCAAATATATCTCATTTGAGGAGCGTCAGTGGCATGGGGAATGTTTTAACTGTGCAAAATGCTCTGTCTCACTGGTGGGCCGGGAATTCATCACTCGGCAGGATGACATCCTTTGCCATGAATGTGGCTCTGCTCTGTAGTTCTGTGGAAAGCTGTACAGCTGCCTTATCCTCACTCTGTAACAACATAGCTAATTACTCCGATGTATGAACACCATATAAAAGGTAAACCAGTTATTTAGTCATTCAAGTAACTTTCCCTCAAGAGTTTAATTTTATCATAGTTGCCATTTGCTCATAAAAAAATTTAAACAGCCCTATACTGGTTAAGAAAATTATGCAGAATAGATTCATATATGTTTTACATCTAACTATAGTATGTTTTCCTTGTAACACACTGCACTCTGCTGTTAGAAGCTTAAAAGCTTACCTTTCATCTCCCATGAAAACAAGGTGGATTGTGAAAAGTCTGGATAGTACATGAATAATGATGAGGCATTAGCATTGTTTCACAGATGCAGACCTTGGCATGGAAAGCTGGGCACATGCATTCTTCTATTGGATCATAACACTGATGAGGACAACTCAAAAATATTATATTTGTCCACGCTTCAGACCAAAAAGATGCTGACAAAGCAGACAGAAAGTGTGAGTAGGAGGTGCTTTCACACTGAGACCCGTCAAGTCAGACAGGACAATTTCAGGGCCAGATAAAGGGAAAAAAAAGTCCCTTTCCTCCCCTTACTGGGATTGCTCCTCAAAAACTGAGTCTTTAGTCATCCAAAACACTATGGCACAGGTCCTTTCCCAAAACTGGGTAACTGCACTTAATTTTTCAGGCATAGCTGACTTAGAACATATATAAACCCATAAATAAACCCAGCTACTTCAAGAGGTGAGGATTGCCCAAGTTTGAATAGCGCAAATGTACATTTTCCCACAGCTAATATACCTTAATACTCTTTCTCCGTTGCTTTCACTAGGCCTTGAAATACACAGATAAAATAGATATTTTTTTTAGCAGACACAAGAGCCAACTCACACTTGTCCCTTCAAAACCCCTTTGACTGCAATCAAAGCCCTGATAATGGCCTTACTATTTCAATCCTGCTAGGTCTTTGATTCACAGCACATCATTTTTCTTGTAAATACCTGCTATAACCTTAAGCAGGTTATAAACTCTCCAGAACCAACACCCTATTGACTTTACCATCTGCCACATGTAGTTGCCAATAGTATGTCAAGAATTAGTAATGTTATCATTGCAAGGTAGGCAGTTCTTGCTTGCAGTATAAGGTCTTATTTCTAGGTAACTGGCTTTGAGAAGGTTCTACCTGCTTAATCTTCAGCCCTCAAGTGTCTATTATTAAAGGTCATCTAGAGCTGAGTTACAAACATAAATCTTCTTCCTTCTTCCATACCATATGTTACAGCATCCTGGTTCATGTACTGGGCCATGGTGAATGGAGCAATGACGTAAAGAATGTCAGATTCTGCACTGTTCAACAGTGTTTGAGTCTTCATTTAACATGGCGTTAAGTAACTCTTATTTAGATTCTGACCTGAAGTGCATAGGGTTATTTAGCTTGAGTAGCCTTTATATATAGTGAGGACAGTCATTACTTTAGGTAGAAAAGTGAAAAAAAGTTAAAAAAAGAATATGTGTGCATAGCTAAACCAAGGCTGAACTGCAGTGGCATAAAATCAATACAGATAATGACTGACCAATGAGTACACAACAACTTGTTTTCCAGTCAATAAAATATTATCTTTTGCTCTACGTGGTGTTCATTTTTGGTTTTCACTTTCTTCTTTCATGGCTTTTGTTGCATTCTAGATTTTGAAGGGTTTATGCCTTTTCATTTTATCCTGACTACTTCCTTTTCTGCTTACCAATCTTGCATGGCTAATAAAGATTGTTAGTAAGGCTTAGATTCCCATAAATATAAATATGTTTTATTGCCTTTTATATATAGACACAGATATATATATATACAGATATATATAGACACACACACACAGAGTTGTTCACAGTTACGCATGATGTTCCAAAAATTTGCACTGAGTTATCAGAAATTAGCGCACAAGTGAATTATAATGGTCTTAAATTTTTTAATTTAAATGATGAATCATCATATTCAGGCTTGTCTGTGGGGTGTACTTTTGCTTGTTTGTGTGAAATAACATTTAGAGCATTGCAAGAATCAGCCCTTCATTCAGTCTTGTCTGAACAATCTTCCAGCCTAATTACAAACTGATGCAAGAATTACCAGGCAGGCTCCTAAGACATGACACAGTCACAGGTCAGACACGCTGATCATGATAAACCTCATCTTCCAGCCTTAACATTTATGGAAATGAAATTCTACTCTGACTCATCAACTAATTATATTTTTAGAAATACCAACTGAATTATTTACTTCTTCTGCAGTAAATACAGTCAAATCTGACATGGAGAATTTTCACTTCAGAATAATAGTAAGAAATAAATGTGATTACTATAAATAGTTTGGATAAAAGTTATATTAGATAGCAAATTGTTATTTCCTAGTCTCTGTCACCAACTACCGCCTTTGTAAAATTCAAGCTAAATTTCCCTAAGGTACAGTGATGGCTCTAATGCCCTGGTCACATCTCCAGTCTACTCGTAGTTATCCCAGAGGACTGGGAGGGAGGCTGCCCTTTGGGACTAACTATGAGTGAAGTAGGTGCCCTATTACCTCCCTCAGTATTTCAGGCTATAGTTTAAGTTCCTCAACCACTGCCCAATTGTCAGAGAACTCCCAGAGGCAGCATGCTTAAAATATGAAGACAAACTCTGTGATGTCGTTATCTAGTGACCCTTCTCATATTTCTGAATGTTACATTTTTCACTCTGAGACAAATTCACATTGTGGACTATTACTTTTTAAATCCAGGCGTATTTTCAGTAGATGTAGCAACATAGAGCAGCAGTAATGTTGGAACCCAGGGCCACTTCTTCATTTCACAGGCAAAGGCATAGGTTCCAGACCCGGCTTATGACTATGTTTAAACCTAGACATTCTTCATTCTCTCTCCTCATGTCCCAGTTCTCCAGAAAGAAAATGTGTGAGCCTGGGCTGGGAAAGAGCTAGGGCATAGCCTGGCCACATCAGTGAAGTGGGTATCACATCACAGTGTAGTTTTCCTGCAGTATCTCAGCACATGCAAGTGTAACTGGTTCCTGTACTCTAGCAGTGGATACACAGCAAGTTTTCCTCATGCTAACAGCGGCTAAGAGCAACCAGAGTAGCATTAAGAAGGGAGTGGTAAGGTTTTGCAAGGCCTTCTGAACCTGTGGTTTCAAATGCCTCCTGGGCTGGGCCCACCAGCTGATGGGGGGCGGAGCTGTGTGTGTGTGTGTATGTGTTTATATCCCACTGAACTGACCAGCAATTTCAGCACCTGGTCAAAGGTTTTATGAATCACACTTGATTCAATAGAATGGATATAGAGCAGTATATTGTATTTTAGGAAGACAAGTAAAATCTCAGTGACTTTTATACAATGACAGATATCAATAACTGAAGGGAAATAATGTTAAATTACTGCCTAAGTAAAAGCTGAGAGATCATTTCTGTAAACAAAAAAAGTTGGATAGAATTCAAAACTATAGCCAGAACAAACTTGTTTACCGATCAAGCAGGAATGCTGCAATAAATCATCTACATTCTTGTTAATAATATCTCAGAGAAAACATATATGCGTGCATGCATGCTTGTTCATCCTGGAATTGCCAAAACTTGAATAGTCTCAGTCATGGGAAAACTGGCAATTTAAACCAAAGTACAAAATGCTTAACATGATTATAGACTACTGTAACCACAAAGTTTCAGTTAATCATGTTCAAAAGTACCATCATCATATTCAGAGGCACGAGGTACAAGTAGTTCATCAACACAAGAGGTAAGTGCTTTGGAGGACAGACATGGCTGCACTCAGGGGTGTAACACAGAGCTGTTATCCACTTGGCACTACATAGCTGCAGTGGAGGATCGAGACATATCAACTTTGGCCTGGACCATTAAGCTTGTCTTAGTTTGTCAGCAAGAACATGTGTTCAATAGTGTCCATTGAAATATTTCTGTAGACACTCATCCTGCATTTTCCACCCCAGTCCTTACTGGGGCTCCTTGAAGATGAGGACAGACAGTAGCATCTCTACAACATAGTCACACAGACTTGCACTATGCCCAAAAGAACCTGGATTTGTTCGGTGAAAACTAATTTGATGTCAGAAGAACAACCATTGCATAGCATTACGCCCAAATTAATAAACATAATCTCTGTCTTGAATATAATTCAATATATGGTTTTGTTAGCTTCTGTCTCTGTTATACATCTTTTACTGTCCTCTCCAGTAAGATATTCAAGACTGTAGGCACTCAACTGATTCATTGCAGATTTTCCAGAGCACCAACTGAATTGTAGGTTATTGAATACAAGAAGCTGCACTACCACCACATCTCTGAAAAACAGGAGATATGAGTCCCGTTTATGCATAGTCTGTGCGAGGCTTTGACTAAAAATCACATTAAACCAGCAAAGAAACACTCAGCTCCCATCTGTAGGCTGGGCACAGATATAAAGGTTTCCACCAAAATGCTCAGATACGCCCACTAATAGAGCAAGCAAAGGAGCATGACATCAGACATTTAAGGAACTGAACCAGGCAGAATACTACCTAGCAAAATAAAGAAACAACTGAGCAAGCTTTTGGAGGTTCAGATGTTTCACTCCAGTATCGCAGCACTCCCTCAATCGCTTGTTAGCTTGAACCCGACACCTCCTATCCCAACTGTCCTCGAGAGCATTCTCATAATTTCCACTTGTGACATGGCAAACAGACTGCTGCATAAGGACCTTAGTCTGGCACAACGACCTAGCCTCAGGAATCTCCTGGGTGATTTACTAAATAGAGGATTGACTCAGCTGAAGGTAACAAAACTCCAAACAGCCTTAGATAGATGCTCAGATTTGAACCCCAGTGCTCAGCTTAGAGTACTCTTATAGCAAAGGCATACTTAAGGTAGCCATTGGTCCTGGATGGAAATCCTCATTGAACCATCTCTGTCTTCACCTTACATTTTGAATTAGCATTTGCTGGACTAATTATCAAATAAATAAAACATCTTCCATCCAAGCACATCTTGCCTGTATATAAAAAAAATTAAAATAAGGTGCAAAATTATGCAAACAGTTTTTCCAGTTCTGCTGAACTACATTTTTGTTGTTGTTTCCCAAAGGAAAAAAAAACTGACTACTTATTTCTTGAGAACAAGCTCTCACAAAAAAAACCCACAACAAATCAAGCCCTTAGTTAAACATTTTCATTGGAAGGACAGCAATCTGAGTAGAAATTTATGGCTATTAATGCAGATAACCATAAAAGGCTGCTAATATGAAGAACAAGATTTACCTCAAACTAAAAAAAGAAAAAAAATTAAGACAAATCTGTAGCAGAAATGGTAGCCTACAACGCAGTTTGTGAGATTCTTACAGAGGACCAGGCTCAGGACACTAGTTTCCTTTTGGGGCCGGACTGTCCTCATATGGTCTTGGAGAAACAGCAAGAAGTTGGAGAAACAGCAAATTGGGTGACCCTAACACACATTCCAATGTTTTTAAACATTTGGAATTCTTTGACCTTTAACTCTCAAATTTCCTGGCTTTCTCATAACAGCCATCTTATTCCCTGTTAGACTGAATCCTTTTTAATTGCTTCAAAATTCTTATTGTAATCTTAATTCTTAACTCACTGAAAAGTAAACCCACCCTTACTGACTAGGTATGATTTGTTACCAAGATCTGTGATTTAGGGTATGTTTACACTTGCCCATAAAACACAGTCAAAGGTAAATGCTTTGTGCTGAGCTCTGTGCCAGACTTTCTCAGGCCAGTTCCTTCTTTCTTCTTCAATTTTTCCTTCTGATTCTCAGAAGATTTCAGTCAAAACCATCTTATATTTCGCAAAACAAAACACAGGAAAAAGTATGACATTTGCCTTATACTAAAGAACTCTGAACCTCTTCTTTGAAGAGTTCAGGTACTTCCCTTGATTTTAGCTCAGGAACCTAATTGACATAATAAAGGAGAAATGTTTTCATGGAGATGTCTCCTACTAACCCCACAAACAACCAGTTGTTCCAATTATATGTCTTCTGCATTAAGGAACTGCAGACACATTTCCCACAGGCCAAATATGTGGACAAGATACTACATGTTTGGTGACAATCATTTATAAGTGTTTTAGGTTTGGGTACATATTTCAGTTCCTGAGCTGTAAAAGGGATGTATGCCCCCATCTTGAAGAAATCAAATTAGATAACTGTGAGAACTGATCCATCTAAAGCACTGTCACAGCAGGGTGCTGGAGACCAATTTGATGAGGTCAGCCCAGTCTGAGCTGTGCTCTCAATTCTGTCTTCAGAATAGTCTTCAGCATGGAGCTGCATAACAAGCAGAGCTGAGAGTCCCAAATGCAGGCCAATGCTCACTGTGGGAGCATGATCCAGATCCACACTGCATGAATGATGGGGAATGGGTTCCCTATTATAATAATAGCTTTGAGCCATTGTGCTTAAAGCTTGTGCAATGCAGGAAAGGTAAGGATGCCACAGAGGCAGCTCTAATTCCAATGCTCCTTCACCCAGATTAGAAAGAATTTCTGAAAATTCTAACCCAAATTAGCCAGGATTAGTCACTTTAACCTTTTTTCATATTTTTGTCAATCTGCCAAAGCCCACAAGACTTTTCAAAAGTGGGCTTCTGGAGGATTTTTACTGTCTGCCTGTGCTTAGATCAGAGCCTAAGGCTAGTCACAGCACCAAGCTGGCCTTCACCTTAGTCCCCACTACACAGCATGGCATGTTGGCCCCCTGGACTGCAGCCACTCCAATGCATACCTGACACCAACCACAAAATAAACCAATCACTTCACAAATCCTTACAGTTACGCAAACCCAATTAAGTTATCCTCGCTACTGAGGCAGGGATGAACCTGTGGTCTCAGGCTCATGAGTTCACTGCCTTGAAAAAGCAGTGAAATTTGTTTTCTGGATTTAATTATGCTCTCTGCTCCTCTTGCCGATGTGCTGTCAAGCACAGAGATGGGAGGCACCCTAGACCCAGCTGCCTCTTTCCGCTTATCATTTCCAGAGAGCTATACCTGAAAGATGGAGATACTCCATCAGAAAGGAATACACATCTGTTAACCACAGAGGAAAGGTTCAGTCAGGTTGTGATACTGTTTTTTATGGGCATCTATTTGGTTCTCATTATTAAAAGTAAAGTCAGTGTGTGTGACAAAAAACAATGGTGAAGGGTGGAAATTCAGCTGCAAGTACAGTCTGTTAGTTATACAAGAGTAACTTAGACCTGCCAGAATTCATAAAGAAGAATGTAGGCTTAACAGGATTCCTGCCTTGCTTCCCTCTTGCCCAGAGGCAAATCTGCTGCATTCATGGTACAGAAACAACTGCTGTTGTTTCATCATGATAAGGAAGCAAGGTCACATCTCTGTTCTACCCTTCACACTTCACTGGCTTAGAGCAGGAGTCCTCAGCAGGCTGAGATTTGTACTTTGTACCAGAGGATTCACTCCAAAGGATGGTAGCTGGTGGGTATGTACTGTCTTACACCTCTTTACAAAGTCCCAAAACAAGAAAATACCATCTAGCAGAGCAACACATTCTTTCCTTTCAAGCATAATATCCATCCAACAGTTAGTGTAATGGAAAGGACTGCTAAATAGTCTGTCATCTGCAATGGTTATGGTGAAAAGACATACCCCACACACCAGTGTTTGTTCACAGACACCCTATCTAGGTTTACAAAGTCTGTGTTGTAGTACCTAGATGGCAAGGACCTCACTGTCCTGAGAAATCATAAGAGGCTTCCTTTTAGGGAGCACAGAGTGGCTGCATGATAAAAAAATCAGTATTTACGGTGACCATTAGACTGAATGGTGGAGTGTCTTAATTATCCAAAATTAAATAATGATTGAAAGGTTATAGGCCAAGTTACTCAATTCCAGTTCATTCAGGGCAGGAAAGCAACATATGTCTTCCTCTGGGATTCAAAACTGTGAAAGCTCTACTAAGATACTTAAAGACTCTACCAAGTTTTTTCAAGAGTCTTGACAGAAGGATATTTGTGCATTACCACTCTTGTAAGTGTGAGTATTCAGCGATGACATGGTCACCAGGAATATGAAAAACTTTCTTCTTTGTTCAATTTGAATTAAGGATTTAAACTCCCTCAGGGAAGTGTTCTGCCTTGAGAACTGGTTATTTTTGCATTCTGGATTCAAGATAAATGCCACATTTCTTGCTGAAGAAAATTTCATATTCTGTAGATTAATTAAGCATTCATTTGTTCAAACATGTGAGAAGACCACTACCATCCATAATCATGTTGCATGATTATGAAGCATCCACTTCCAGCTTCAGCAGATGACAAGTCTCTATGTGATTGTATCAACTAGCCCCAAGAATCAGTTGTGGTTTTGTTGGGATGCAGTTTTCCAGAGGAAAGGCTAGTTCTGCAAACATTCATATAATTGGGTGAGGACATTTTTAGCATCTCTCCTCTTGAGACTATGGACATCATAGTACAGATTTAGCTGGGAGATCCTCTCCAAAAACATCACAGAACTGGTTTCAGCATGGTGGTACATAGCTGTGGCTATTAATCAGTAGTATTTGCTGTTATCTGAGCAATTAAATTTATTTTCTCATAACAGTAAACACAGGAAGTAAGAATTTAGTTCATTCATAGATACTATCAGTAACATGATTTCAAACACTGGCCCTGGTGGGAACTGCCTCTCTTCCGGACCAGCAGTGGACAAGTGGGTTGTAGAGATGCTGCTGGACTCCCAGAGGCTGGGACAATGACAAGATAAAGAGCGGTGGATCCTTTGACAGAGGTGGGAATTTTTCATGATCTACCCGTAATCAAAAAACCTGAGAGCTCCTTTTAGACCAAGTTCCTATAGGCACTCTGGAAGTGGCGAATCATACATTTTATAAGGCAAGTGGGAGACCTTTTAAACATGTTCTTTGTGGCCAGATGGGAATTTTAAATTATATAGAATGGAAACTGTCAAGAATAGCTCTCAATTGGTCTGTCCCAGAAGGAATTTCCAGGATTAAAGGGCTTATTTTTACTCTGCTGAATGATTGGATAGCTTCAACTGCCCTTAATAAAATCCCTGATGGGTACTAAAGGGGATAGAATTAATAACAGCTGGATGAAAACTACCCATATGAAGGTATGGTATAAGCAACAAAAGAAGGATGTATTAATGAAAAAATAAGTGCAGTAATAGCTAAAAGAATGCTACAGAAAATAAATAAATAGGTCTGCTAGCTCCAGGTTTATTCATGAGAATAATCCCTTTAAATACTGAACCAAAAGCATATGTGTAATTCCTCTGAATATCAAATATTAAACATGCAGAACATGTTCTAAGAGTGACAAGCATAGTAACAGAAAAGTGAAAGGAAGCAAAAGAAACAGAGGAAAATAACAGTAATGCATCAATCAGCATTGGCAGCAGAACTTTCTTATTTTAAAACAATGTAGCCACTTAGTCATGGAAAGATGTTGTCAAATGTAAAGACTTGCCACATGAATCAGTAATCTTTGGGGTCGGAGGAATAATAAAAAAGAGAAATAGCTATCAAAAGCCCAGAGTCTATTGTATTGTTACAACAGTCCCTGTTTGGGTAAAAAGTTAATGCAATAAAGTGCTGTGACAACTTTAAACACATTTTTCCCTATAAATAATTCATTCTAAGCATATTTAGTATTTACATCCTTTGGGCCACATATAGTACAGTCTGTGTAGGAGCCTATCATTATAATCCACACTAGCGAATATTACTTTCACTTAATGAAAACATTTTGTGTTACCACACAGATTTCCTTATCTTGTTAACTGGAGAAATAGGTAAATGTATGTGCATATTTATTTCTCACTTGTCACATAGCCTTCATAAACAGAGAATGGAGTTTTCTTTGTTCAAGTAGGTCTATGAAAAGCAAATATTACCACGGTCCGTGGGGGGGGAGGGG
>VWZG01012101.1:94363-118207 GCA_013396735.1 Grallaria varia
GGGGAAGGACGCAGCACTGCACAGAAGGGTCGCCACAAGGTCTGAGTCGTGCTGCAATGCCGTTTAATAAACATGAACAGGGGTTTTTAAGAACTCTGATGGGGGTGGTAACAAAAGTGGGGTGGAACATGAGACAGAAACCCAGGGGAATGAATCGGGATGGGAATACAGGTAAACAGGGGTGGTGCTGGAAAGCGGGCATGTCTACACATGCCCAGGAGGTACAAATCTCAAAGAAACATCCACTGTACATATTCATAAACACAGAATAAAGGTGAGGTTTGCACAATAAAGTCCTCTCATTCCCTGTATCCTCCGCAAAATGTTTCAATTTTTTTTTAAGTCTGCCCAGCACAAATAGCACAAAACTTTAAAGAGGTTATAGCTCTCCTACCTTATGACCACACTAAGAGTTACAAATTCAGTTCTCAATGACATGGGAAAAGTTGGGAAAGCTGGTTTTGCACTCACACTGTTTAGAACTGGTTTCATCGTTCACACATAGAAGCCTCCAGTCAGAGAGCAGTAAGGCAGCCTTACCTCACTGCATGCAAGTATGGCTTGTCAGGATGCAAGCAGCTTGCACAGCTTCTCTGCTGTTATACAACACACAGAGAAGCATGAAAGTTAGCAGGACAGCTAAGCAAGGCCACTTTTAATCTGCCTTTGCAATCCATCCTCTACCGTGTTCAAATGAGTCTATGATAAATTATTTACCACTGCAGTGACAGATGTAGTCTGTCACACAGCTTGTGGCAGCCACATGAGATGGCTCAGAGACAAGCACACCCATCCTGACCTGGTCATATGAAGCTCGCTCAGTAGCCCCCTGCTGTTCTGCACATCAAACTGGTGCTGAACAAGCCTTCCAGAGTGCATTCTCCAGTGAAATCAAAAGCTTGTTTGGTCAGGTCGTGAAAGAGAGATGGTAGTTCTGACAGGTTTAATGAAAAAGCAGAGCAAGTGTCTTTTACGCTCAGCCCTCAGGAATGACAAGAAATTCAACTTTCAACATGAAGAAGTAGAAATAGAGCTAATTCGCCATTATCCTTCAGAAATACAAAACTTTCTAAGGAAAGCTGTTGAAAGGATGGTCTATTAGAATTGGTTAAAAATCACCTGCAGCACAGCCCTTTTCTCTCCCACCACAGGAATCTGTTGTCCATGTGTCAGTCAGGTCACTATGGTACCTCTCACAAAGGGCTCTTCATAGAGCCCATCATTTAAATCCAGGCGACTGCAACTAACTCTCACTAAATTCTTTATTAAGTTCATCACAAAACACGCAGCACTTCCTTGGGAGCAAGTTCAATGCAACACACTTTCGCCATTTCTATGTTTGGCTGAAAGTTATCTCACTTGAAACATAGTTGCTTAGTGTTGCTACATGTTCCTTGGCAAAAGGTCTACCAGAGACAGGCCATCACTCAAACCCGCTTGTAAACTCAATACACTGCCAGTTACCTGCACTACATTGTGTGAAGCAGGGAAACTACAACACTTCTCGCTTCCCTACAAGTCGTCAATCAAAGCAGTAGTTCATCACAGATATCAATACTATTTGGTAAGTAACATTCTTTAATGCCAAAATCAAAGATAAAACTACCATGAGTCAGGACCTCCATCTTTGCCTGGAGATAAGATCCTGCTAATACTGACTAGGAGTGCATCTCCTCTTTGAGGATGAACTTTTACTGACAGTCTGTCAGCATATCTAAGATCTAGTTGTGTGTTCTGCTTGCAAAGGAGAAAATACAATTTGAGGCTGTCCTCAAAGGCTGCAGACTTGTGGCCATGTCACAAGGACTAATCAAGGTCAAGGGGATTTCTGTATTAGGCCTGTCAGTACTGGCTGGCTGGTCTGGACTTGTTTTTGAAGCTCATGAGGATCAAATGCTCATCAATCAGTTTAACACCTGGGATAGGGGAGAAAATGCTTTATTAAAACCATCATAAGAGAGAAGATGGAGGCTTTTCTGATGTTGATGAATTTTGAATTGGAGTTATGTTCATAAACAAATTCTTTAACTGTGGATTTCCTTTTTTCATATCTGAGACATTAAGCTTTTGTTTTTAAATTTCAGAAGCACAAATATTTAATTATATTTGACAATTTTTCAGTACAGCACTTCACAGTGCTTTAGAAACATTAACCACATTTTCAAGGTACAGAATAGCAGCTAAATAAATTGATTGATATATTTATAGATTCATGGGCAGTTGGGAAGCAGGGGAAAATGGGTACATAACTGCAATTTTTTCTTCTGTGGTAAAACAGAAGTCTCGCCATCATAAAAACCTCAGCAAGCAACATGAACAAAACAAAAATCTTTAGAAGCACAGTGGGAATAAAGCAACACATAAAAATACAGTTCTTTTAACAGTGTAGACACATTTTGAGACACCTATTTGGACTAGTATAGCTTAACTTTGCTCATGAGCCAAGTAACTGGAGAATTTACCCCAGGATGCTGTGAACCACATCAAATTGCCAGGAGTAGTTCACATGCTAGAGGGCTGAATTGTCATTCAGCGAGCCTATATGAGCTGGGGAAGTCAGTCAACAGGAACCTTATGAAATTCAACCATGGGAATGCAGAATAGACCATAACAACCTCATGCACCAGTATAGGCTGGAGTCCAGACTGTGGCTTTGTCACAAAAGTACTGGGGAGTCCAGGTGGGCAACAAGCTGAACATGAGCCAGGTATACCCTTGCAGAATAGGGGGCCAAGCACATCTTGGCCTGCATTAGGAAGACTACTGTTAGCAGGCGAAGGCATGTGATGTTTGCCTTCTCTTCAGCAGTGGTGGTACTGCACCCAGAGTCCTGTGCCAAATTTTGGGGTTCCCACTACAAGAGAGACCACACTAATCTGGAATGAATGTGTCTCTATCCCATTTTTATTTGTGAAACAGATACTAGAAAGAAAGATACTCAAGACAGCATGAAAAAACTTCAATTCCTTCCCTCTACATAGAGAAAAAAATTATTGTATTGCATAATGGAATTAATAAGCTAAGGGAGAAAACATACAAGAAAATGTCTAAGAAATAAGACTCACAGTCTTATTTCAGGACTCACAGTCCTGCAACACAAACCCTAAAGGTGAATTGAAAAAGACATTTCCCGGGTACAAAATAAATAATTATTTCATGTGATTTTCTCTTTCTTTCAAAAAGAAAAGAAAGAAATGCCATAAAATTCATCCTTACTTCCTACCAACACTCCCTCATATCCATCTAAATGGAAAAAAATAACTTAAGCCCTGCAGCAACAGAGTTTGCTGTGGGAGAGAAAAGCAGAGCCCACTCCCAACAGAAGCATTCAGTTACACTCCCCTACTAGACAAGTTCTTTTTTCTGAAAAGTGACAATAACCATGTAAGTAGTGAAACAGTTCAACTACAAAGTACTCAAGACACTCAAAACTGTCAGCGCAGAGTGGTCAGAGCTTAGAATGATTCATGCCAGAGTTTCCATAATCTTAATAGCTACTGACACAGAAAAAAAACAGATAGATTAGATATCCAGAGCTCTTTTCTTATTGCCCATTTGTTGATTTAGGATTTACCAGAATAGTAGGTGAAAGGGAAGGGATGAATTACTTGACTTATTTTGGTCAGACTGACCAAGCCAAATATGCTACCACAGCACCGACGGTGGCAGTGCACCATTAATCTAATCCTTGAGAAACTTCAAAACTTGTTAGTAAACTTTTATTTAAAAATAAAAAGGGCTACTGTATATGTTCCTAAAATGAAAGTACAAGAACTTTTCTCTAAAAAGTATTAACCCTAGTGTCAACAAGAATTAATCAAATTACTTGCCGTATCCAGGTAATATTTATTTACATTTCAAAATAAGGAGTAATGTTTAGTTTGTTTTTCATCAGACTACAACAAGCATTTTTATGCAGATGTTCTCTGTGAGAGCAATGACAGATCAGGTTTTGGATTTAAAGCTATTCAGTGTACCTCTTTCTGCTTGCGGTCACCACAGCTAAACTGAAAGCATCCTCTACAGGGTAGAGAGATTTGTTCTAAGAGGTTGTGCTGTGATTTGGGAACACCAGTAGTTTTGCTGGTAGACCTTCAAACACTGATCGTAGCCACCTTCCACTCAGACAGCAACCTTCCTTTTATGTCCTCTGTTGTGTCCCAAACTCAGGTTGCTATAAGAAAGCTTTGACAAATCCATAATGCCACCAAAAATTCTGCTTACAGACAGGATTAATTATTTCATCCAGTAGCTCATTTCAGATACATCACAGAGTCATCAGCGTCCCACCATTGACATTTAATTAGGTCAGCTTGGGGCTGATTCTTTCACAAGAATCCATTGAGAGAGGCAGGAGGAGTACATGGCCCTCAACAAACTGTGCACAAAGCCCAGGTTTTGAGAAATGGCTTCTGTGTGGTCAGCCCAGCTGGACTCAATTTGCTGCCAGCCAGCCTGACTCTGACCAAGATTAATCATTGTACATATGCATTTGATCATTTACAGCGAGTGTGAACATGCTAGCAGCTGTCTTATGACACTCTTTTTTAGACAGTAATAGACCTCACAGGCTGACACATTACTTTTCCATTTTTTAAAAAAAAATGTATTACTCCTACAGATGTTTGTGCAACTTGTCCTTCAGTACAGGCATACATCTAAACTCACAGGGTTAAAATTGCTTGCATACCTATGACTGCTAAACAAGACCATGAAAACTGCTTCTGGTATTGAACATGAACTCATCTAAAAAATACCTGCATGCATAGATGTGTACATATGCACAATGCAGAGTTCCTGTGTTTCAAGAGACACTGCAGCAAAGCTAGCTCAGCCAACATAATCTAAAACCACACTTGCACCCTTGGATAACAAAAATATTCTTTGATAAAGCTGAAGCTAAGCCACTTGTCCATTAATATGGACATTTCTTCCTTCCTTCTTTAAAGCTTTCTAGTTTTTTTCTACTAAAATGTAAGGGTTATCCTTGCCTTTCCTCCATACAGTGAAAACCTTACCCTGAATGGGACCTCAAGTTTGTATTTCCAACATCTTTAAAATAACCTTTCAGACAGTGATTCAGCAAGGCAATGTAACTTTCTGGATTTATTTGATCAGTATCTTTGGAGCAAACAGTTAAGCTGCCTGTCTCAGAAAGAAAATAAAGCACTTGAACTCTAGCCTTGGTCCTAATTTAGAGTTCTGTTTGCATGTTTGTTTTAGCATCTTCTGGGAACATTCTGTCTCCTCAAGAGCTATTCTACCAACATAGAAACACAATTTCATAGAGTAATTTTTTCCCCATAGGCTTTGTCAGCTTGATTTTCTCTTAAATATGTGAAGTGCAAGGATAAAAACTATGCTTGGCATGACAAACATATATGGCCATAAATAGAAAATCTCAACAACTGTTATGCTGCCACTATATATGAATACATATTTGGCTGCTAAATAGGATGTCAGATAGAGATTTTTTTCAGAAAAGCTGAAAGGTGTCCAGTTTCTCCCTCCCCAATAATTTTCTCCAAACCACCTAAATACCTGTAAGTCATACTAAGTGTAAGATCACATTTTTATGGACTTCTCAGTTCTGTGTGTTTGAGAGTTAATCATGCCTCATTGATCTTAATGACTTTTTGCCTTCTTAAATTACTGTTACAGAAAAACAAAGGGAGCAGTTCTTTGGGTTTTTGTTGTTGGATCAGTAGGCAGAGAGTGAAGTTAAAGCAAGTTCAGTGAGCTGTAGCATTATAGTCATATTGGAGTACTTCATAGAACAAAAAAATTTCATCCTTATTGATATTATGAGTACAACAAATATCTGCCAGAACTAGAAGCATTGTTCTGCATATATTAACATATTTGTCACATTGCAGAATCATGTCAAACCTCACTGTACAGTGAGTCAGTTGCATAAACACATGAGAGAAATCAATTCATCACCAAAGGCTTAAACTTTAGTTGAGAGGCAGCTTGTGATAACCAAACTGTGATGACAATATGATAGAATTGACTGAAGAATGGGGGAAGCTACAAAGTAAATAATTTTGGCCCACTGTATTACATTGATTACATTGAATGTTCTGAGATGCCATCATTGGGGTAGTGTCAGCGATAGCCAGACTGTGAATAAGAGACATTTGCTTTGCTGCTATGCCAGCCTCAGAGTCTGATCGTCTGCACCAGCCCAGTCCATCAATACTGTACTTACACTACTGCGGCAGAAATAATGTCGTTTCCACCACTTGTTTACTCACTGCTGAACAGCGCTTACTGATCTCTTAAATGTAATGCTGACTCTGGAATAATAAAAAATTTTGAAAAGGAGTAAACCATTCATAGAATTGTAGATTTACAGAATATTGGAAGGAACCTGCAAAGATTATCGAAGTCCAACTCCTGGCCCTGCACAGGACAGCCATAAGAGTCACACCCTACACTGTCCAAATGCTTCTTGAACTCTGTCAGGCTTGGTGCTGTGACCACTTCCCTGGGAGCCTGTTCCAGTGCCCAACCACCCTCTGCGTGAAGAACCTTTTTCTAATACCCAGCCTAAACCTCCCCTGAGGTCCTGTCACTGGTCACTGGTCACCACAGAGATCAGTGCCTGCCCCTGCTCTTCCCCTCACAAGGAAGTTGTAACTGCAATGAGGTCTCCCCTCAGTCTCCTCTTCTCCAGGCTGAACAGACCAAGTGACCTCAGCCACTTCTCATACAGCTTCCCTTCAGTTTAACCATTTCCTTTCTACTGTGGTGGAAGCACTGCCTGAAGCACACAGCATACAGTGTCTTCCTTTAGGTGACAAAGAATATGTTTTAAATATTGCAAGATAATGGTAAATTGGGATGGGACAGGAAGTTGGAATATTTCACAGGTGACAAATGGTCTGTGCAACAAAACAGGGCTGGCTCTCAGCTGGTGATCCTCTGGCTCATAAACCATCACAAACCTGACCAGGGATGATACACCAAGAATCAAATGACAGATTTCCATGCAGGAGATGGCAGCAATAATGTGTACCCATGGAAAAAGCAAGTCAAAGTAGTAGCTGCCCTTGTAAGCACTGGGGAAGAAGAGGAAAGGGAGACCTGCAACACAAACGGCTTTTTCAAGCAGTCATTGTAGTAAAAACAGTAAAGCAGAAGAATGAAAAATTGAGCACCCCAGAATACATGCATCTTAGGACTGTATGAACAACAACAACAAAAAACAAAAAAAGACACACTAAAAAGCCCCCAGAAACAAACAAAACAAAACAAAAAAATCCATAAAAAACCCAATAAAACTCTATTTGTCTGTTGATATAACAAAATTGCAAGAAAATTAAACCCAGAGCATGAACTTCAATTTGACTTACCACCAAATAGACTTGTCTTCCCTCCTGTTTTACTAGATTAGATAACCTGAGTGATAGACCCATGCCTGTTCACCTTGGTGGAAACAAGCCAGACACACTTTCCTTGCATTTGTAGGTCTGAGGACTGCAAAAGCTGACAGAAACAGCTGCACTTGATTCCTCTCTTCTCATAGTTTTTTTTCTGGCAGAGCATCTAACTAAGTTTTGCTCAGATGCAGTTTATGTGGTGTTGAGTAAACAAACCCATGTATTTACTAAAGTGAAAAAAAAGTCCCATTGTCTGGTTGGATCATATTGCTTAACAGAGCTGGGATTAATTGCTATATCCCACATAAAACTGCAGAGAAATAAACATCCAAGGCCTGGTGGATTGTGGAACTAACACTAAGAAGCACCAAAACTTAGTCACGAAAAAGCACAATACTGGAAAAGTAGATGAGAAAAATGGATTCTTAGTGGATGTGAGTATTCACTAAAGGGAAGTTGACTACATCATCACCAAAATAATTTTTTAGGTCTCTTGTGGTTAATCCTGTGTTTATTAGGACAGTTAAGTCCAGTGCCTCTCTCACTAAAGCAATAGATCAGATGTCTGGAAAGAAAAGCAGAAGAGCTCTAAAGCAGACCATGGAACATGCTCTAGCTGAAAGCTGCCAGTTTATTGTTAATATAGTGGCAAAGGACTTTTCTAGAGTCAGTAGGACCATCTCACATTTTGGCATCTAGAATTCTGGTATTCTCATCAAGAAGAAAGATTAAATGAAGACAAAAGCCTATTGCAAAGCAATAGTATATTTATCATAACATCTGAGGCCTATGTTTTCCCCTTCAAAGTCTCAAGTAATTTAGTCTTTTCTGGCAGGTAGGGTAAAAACAACAACAACAAAGAAAAAATATCAGATAATGGTTACAATAGAAAAATAACAACAATTGAAAAATGGTGCCTATGGTCTGAAAATTGTAGATCAAGTTTAATATAATCAAGGAGAAAATGTGTAAGACATGAATAACCAAGCTTCAGGCAAGACTCGACTCACAGAGGTAACTGGTGTTCAGTTCACATTAAAATTAATGAAAACCCATTTCAGGCCACTTATTCAGAGAATTGTACCTTGTAACCTACAATGACATTTCTCCTGATTTAAGTACAGGAGTTCTATTATAAGGTTCCTAATTAAAGATGCAATCAAATGCTATAGTAAAAAATATATTTCAAATACATCTGAACTACAATGGAGAAGAATTCTTCATGTTCTTTTGTATATGAGAACATTTGTTCCTATGAATGTTTCCAAGTTTTTTCTAACTGGATCCTAATTTTGGAGTGGGATAATAGCATTCCTACCCATTTCCACCCTATCCAAACACTATTAGTTTGGGCACCAAAATGAGACTTTTGCTGTCACCACTTTTCTAGGGAAAGGTCTATGTAGAACATGAAATCTCATTTCAGTCAAACAAGATAGTCTGTAGCTTATTCAGCTCTAGTGAACAAATGCACACCCTTCCAAAATATACTGGCTTCCTAAAACATTTAGACAAATTGAAGAGCAATAGTGTTCCATTATAGCAAATGCAGCAGACTACACTGAATACTTTAATGTAAATACGTTTAATCAAAACCCTTGACAGCTCTGATTATCCCCAAAAGTTCCCTGTCCCTCATCCTATGTTTTCGTCCAGCCTCAGCTGAATTGTTCCCAGCTGTTCTTAAGCTTTCTCCAACTTTTTGTAATTAACCATCCCTCATTCCTGTTACAACTTCTTGCAATGGTCTCCAAGCCATATATAAACCAGATTCCAAATGTGTGTTAACAAACTTCAGATGTAGCTGACTCCAATGGATGTGAAGCATTCAGTTGCCAAACTGGGTTTCTTTTTTAAACAGGCTGTGCAACAGGAAAACACATTTTGGAAGGTAGTTTGTAAAGATGCATTGGTTTTTCAGTCCAGTGTTGTGAGTGATTGGATGCTTAGTAACTGTGTTTGATTACAGACTTCTACTTCCCTGTGCTTCAGCTTTATTTTTGTTACGGGAACAAACAGACACTAGAACAGATCTAAAATTTACACTCATTTACAGCAAGTTCTTATTGGCAATCTAAGGCTGCAATCACCAGTACTATTTGGAGGTCCCCAGCTGGCTTCGAGAGAATGTCCAAGTCATTTCACCAGTAACTTGGGGATCTTGTGCATATGCCCTAGGAGGACTGCACTGCTAGGCATCTGAAAGGAAGGCACAAGCTGAACACCAAATTTAGGCGTATGATACAGCTCCCTTAATTCCCTTCCCCCTCTTTTGCAATCATTTCTGTTGAGATGGCTCTGTTTAGCCCAGTCACCAAACCATGCAGTGGACCTGAGCAGTTACACCTAAATGAATAGATTCAGGCAGCACCCTGAACTGCATCAAACTCTGACAGTAAAGGTTTCAAAATGCATTTTCCCTCACTGATCTTTCTGTCAACTTGCCAAGGAACTCTAAAAAATATAAATTTATGGAATATGACAAATGTCAGAGAGTAAAAAATTTTAAAACTTCAGTCATTACATTAAAAAGAGTTAAAAACGAGCAAGAACTAAAAGATCTTTTTGTTACTACTGCAGCACACAGAAACTGAAACATGGCTTATCTGATGCTCTTACTGAATCAACCAAAAACTTGGTTACTAAAGAAAAAACCTACACCACAAGCCAGGCAGAAAAATGGAGAATAGTGGCGGTACTACTTGCCATTTCTCCCTCATCCCTCTCAGGACAGCATGGAAATACTGATGGTTTAGTTGACAGTGAAATGACAAAGTGAAAGGACCCACACCTGCAAAAAGCTGCTCCTTCTTAATTACTTGGGAAGTTACACTTGTCAGAGCAAAAACGGTCCGAAGACTTGATTTGGTACCAAAGTGCAATCTTTTGGTATTTATACTTTTTTGTTGTCCTCCGAATATCAAGGCAACTCCCCTTGAGTCATAGGAGTCTTTGAGCTGATTGGTCTGGAATTAACCATGAACAGCTATTATTAGGATGGCAGCTGCAGAAGAGTCACCCACTAGCCTTACAACCACCTGTCTTTGGAGTGCCGAAAGCAATCCAATATCCAGGCAGGGTGGCCTCTTTGAAAGCATCCTGGGACTCCCTCTCCATGCTTGTGTGCTGATTACCTGTGTCATTGTTAGGTCTTGTATCTAATCCTCAAAACTAATGAGGTCTCTCTCCAGATCCGAGGCAGGCTCATCGTTCTCAGTCTTCCTGAACAGACAAATCTCCCAGGGACATAGTGTGAGAGCTCGCTGGAATAAGTAACAAAGGTGCTAAACATTACTATAGCAACTGGGGAAAAACAGAGGCTCAGTATATATTCCAGGCATATTTTCTATTCCTTTTATCATTCATACTCAATCTTTACACAACTATAATGCAGTCCTTTGGCAATATAAGCCTTCATATTTATTTCAAATAAAGTAAACGAATGTTACTCAGCATAATTGCATTTCCTTCCCTGGAGATTCGCCTTGCATATTCAATGAAAGGCTGGCTTGCTTTCGGTGTCAGCATAGAAAATCAAACCTTTCTGGCCCAAAGTGAACTGAAGAAGAGTAGGAAGCAGAATGACAGAATATATAATGAAAACATTCTCTGAATGTAAATCATATAAATTCTTAGTTTTTTAATTGTTTCATAGCTTTTTTACTGTAACTCTCATTGCATTGTAAGAGGCATGAGGGCGACCTGGTCACTGAATTATTCTGGTTTTACAGCTTTAGTATTTCCCCAGTAGGTGTTTGAAGGAACACAGGATATGCAGTTCTGCTTGACTGCATAACAATTTTTCCTCTTTAATTCTTTTAATCACCTAAATGTACAATGTTGGATGAAGAGAATTTAGTCTGTCCAAGACTGTGCTAAAGGGTGCTCCAACACCTGGACTCCAAAACTGCCCAGGACTGTGGTCCAGATCCTAGATTTCCCCTTTATTTGACAGAGATTATGCCAAAAAACATTGCTGTGTCTGTCTGAAGAAAACCATTCCCCTTCTCTCCATTATTGCTGTATGGGTTTCAGCACTGGATTCCAGTCACTGTTCTGGCAATTCCCTCTAGCTTCGTAACACTCTGCTGAACTATGCCATAAAAAAAAAAAAAAAACAGAAAGAAAGTCTATCTGCTTTTCAGCAATATGAGCTTGGTGTTTGTTTTTTAGCTCTGGCCTTCAGGTCTCAGTAGAAGATGGTGATGTAAGTTCTACATGGGTACTCTACAATTACTCCTTTTTGTGTAAAAAAAAAAAAAGCCTTTTAAGGTTATTAATTCTTTATGTAGAGAATGTTTATGGGGGTGGGTATATTTGTCTCAGGTGGTCTTTGGTGGAATAATTCATATTTTTTTATTATGTATTTTACCTGAGTTTTGAGATAGTTCTAGGAATTTTCAGACAGTTCAGACTAGGTGTATATTCTATAGAGATTTTGAAAATTTATCTTTAAAAATGAATAATTCTAGAATCTCATATTTGGAGTAATCAGCGTTTGCTCCACTATGTAGACTTTTTTTTTCAGTTTTGTTTAAGGTGATGCCTTTAATATTAATGCCAATATTGTGCCAACCCACTGAAGCATTCTCATACTTGAAGAAGTGATTTGTTAAGCAGTGTCAAAAACAATTAATGCTTTGATTTTTATACACTTTTATTATTTTTAGTTAATAACTGGCAAGGTATGTCTAATTTGTTTGACAAATACAATGCTAAAATTCATATTCACTGGTTGAAGTATAAATCTGGGAAAAGGACATAATATATTCAGGAAATTTTTGAAATCTTATCAACTGGAAATGGATCATAAAAGCTAATGTACTTTGCCTATTTCTAAAAAACTTCAGAAGTTTTCTCTTTCATAGGCATATGTGTGATATATGTCAGGTAAAAAAAATTATATAACACTAACTGTGCTATTACATAAAAGAGCTCAGAACCTGACTTCATAATCAAGTAGCTGCTGCATCATCTGCATTTTTGATAGCAGACTGATATTTTAAATCATTGAAAACATTCCCTGTTTGTAAGTAAATACAGTATAATCAGCAAGAGAGAAAATTTATGAGTAAACATGAGAGTAATTGCTGAAGCAATAACAGAAGAAAATGTTACATGAACAAAGAAACAGAAAGAGGCCTGGAAACATCAATCTACGTTATGTCTCTTACTCCTGTCCTGCTTGTCACCCCAGCTCATCCACTTGCACTGGGAAAAAGATATTAGTTACTATGACTCATCTGGAACTGGGTCCATGTGGATAGGCTCACATGTAATGTGCGTGTCTTATCAGCCAGGAGGTTGCTATGAAAGAGGGATACAATGACTGATCTGGGCCTTCCTCAGAGGAGTCATAAATTTCTCCTTTATGCTGATATTTGTTTCCATTAGACTAGTAGGAAAACATCTTTGAGTACTTTATTCCTTTTCAAAGCTGGTTAAAATTATCCAACATCAAAAGTAATGGGGGGAAAGGACTTAGCAAAGGGATTTTTTAGATTTCTTTTTTTAATTCAGGTCTAAAATGATTTTAAGTTGAAGCATTCATGCTCTGTTTTATTACTAAATGTTTTTTTGCCCATCCCGAATGCAGAAAAATGAAATGTTCATTAATCTCTAAAGTAAACAAGATTTCACAGCTCATAACTTGAGCCCTGACTCACGGTGAGCATTGAGATTTCTGCAAGTCCCATGGGACTCAGTGGGGCTAAAATGTCCTGGACAGAGTTGTGGAGCTGCTTACCTAAGTTCTTTTAATGACAATATTTACTCAGCCAATATTTCTTTGGTAGTTAGCACCTCATAAACTGCAAGTTATTTATTTTCATCTCTGTGAAGTACAGAGGCTACTAGTTTACACATAAGATACCTCCTAGAGTTACCCACCTCCACCCCCCAAGGTAGATAACTAAAAAAATCATTTAGCACTGTTGTAGTAAACTTTCAGATGCCAGATGCCTAAACAGAATGCATGATTCTTCACCAGGTCCTTGATTTCTTTATTTTGCAAAGCTGAGCAATTTAAGTGCCCATACTTGGGCAGACAATGTGCATTTAGATGCCTTAGGTTATCCCACCTTGTCTCCAGAAGACACTCCAGGAAGACACATACCTCCAAATATACTGTGCTGTCTCTATGTGCTCCCCATTGATGACTTGGTAACCAAGGGCATCTCCACTGGCACTTGGCACATACGTTTATGTATCTAAGTCCCACCGTAGGTGGGGAATTCACAGCAACCAGGACTCTCTGCACGGATGAGACTGAAACACTGTTTTAAAAAATTAACAGGTCCAGGATAGGCAGGAGCATTAGGGGAAAGTCCTGAAAGACTCCAAATTTGTGATTTTTTTTTAGGTTTTGAGTATGAAGTGGGTGTATTCCACCCAGCATTCTCCAGGAAGATACTGCCCACGTGGAGAGCTGTAGATGTGAAAAAATTTGTAAGACTTTGCAGTCACTGGCAGGCTAAGAAAGATTTGATTTTCAGTACCTAGATTTTGAACTTGACTGCTTAAAACAAGACCTACATTATATTTTAGGCCTTAAAATAATTCGTATGCTGGAGACAAAATTATTTGATCTGTCATAAAGAATATCTGGAGGAGAGGAAGAAATTGGAACTCTCTCCCATCAACTGAAACGCTGGCCCATTCACCCTTACAGCACATCAGCCTGAAAACCAGCAACATAACAATAGCAACCCAGGCCCTCCTTGCTTGATTCTCTATTTTGATTTTATATTTTCTGTCTTAGAAATTACTCTCAGAGAAGTCTAACATGACATTAAAGAGGGTTAAAGAGAACAAAAAGGATACATACTTTCTGGGAAGTGAAAAGCAAAGCTTGAAAGTAAGATTGGAGGAGGTTAAATAGGACTCCTCTGTGTAATTGGGAAGGACCACTCAAGAAAGTTCCTTTAGTTCCAGTACCAGAACTGATGCGTGTTAAATGCACTGGCACTGCAGAATGACTACTAAAAGAATTGGAAAGCAAAATAAATGGCAACCCTCACTTTCCCTAATTAAAACAGTTTAGTTACAGCAATTAACTAGGATTAATGCAGGAGTAGCCAGGCAGATGAGGTCTATTAAATAGCTCTGCTCTTGCCAAAAGGAACTCATTCAGTACAACTGGATTTTATAAAATCTTTGTTGTCTCTACAAATCTGCCTCACAAATCTTTACAATTTTGTGGCATTTTTGACGTTCTCTTTTCTAAATGTTTCACTAACAGAGCATATTATAGGCTTTAAGATATTTATAAATATGCATTCCTTTATCTGGGTCCTCTTTTGAGAACATGGACATGCTGTAAAGCTTTGCCTAGATCACTGTGGCAATTATTTCAGTCTCAACACTAACAGGAAGAATCAAGAAAGCTACGTTTACATGGCACTGGACCTCCATCTAGTGAGAAGAATAATAGTGCATGTTTCTGGTGCATAAAACTGGCACAGTTCTTGTTTCCATGTTAAAAATTATTTTCGTAATGGGAATTGTGCTTAGCTGCCAGAAGAGATGTGAGTACATTTACATAAAATACAAAGGAAAGGGCTATTTTTTATTGTGAACAATTTCACAAAATTCATACTCCCAGTTTAAATTGTGCAGTCAGTGACTGCTCACAAATCTCAGTAAAGGAAACAGACCTTGAGGATAACCTGCTGTAGTCAGACACACGTAGCAGCTGGTATTGTATAGCGATATCATGCTCCACTATTTATCCAGTTTAAAGACTGAAAAGGCCAGTCTAAAGCCCCTTTTCCGAGGTGGAGAGGTGTTATCACCCCCATTGCACAGGTACAGATGAGACACACCAACAAGGGCTGGATTTTAAAGGTTTAAAGGAGTAGAGATAGGCACCTACTGAGCTTTTCAGACATGCCTAAATCTCTGTTTTTAAGTCAAGGTGTCAAGTGCCTGACTCCTCCTAAGCATCATGGCAGACGGCTGTCTGCATCTATTGCTATATAAATGCCTGCAAAACTTGTCCTGTCATGCCAGGCTGACACTCTGCTCTTCTTCCCATTTGGAGTGGAACAGAACTGCAGCTAGTGTCTGCTCACCGATGGACCTGCAGTGATGGCAGTCCAGTGCTCCTCAGGGCTTGTACCAAGGAAATCTTCAGAGCGTGCTTCAAGAGATTGCTGTAAAAATTTCTGTTACCCTTTTACACAAAGGACAAAGCCACCAAGGCCATCTGAATGCCTGCTTTTCTCTGATGCCATACTTTTAAAATTGTCTATTTGAAACTTTTTTCAGCTGCTTTTTTCCAAATCCAGGATTATTGCTGTGAGATGCTATAGCATAATAATAACACCTTTTTCACTCTAGAAAGAAAATCTTTGCAACAGCCTGCCCTGGTATATGCAGGTTGTAGACCACAATTGGTTGAGAACTATTTTTTAAGAGGCATGGGTATTGCCTATAAATATTATGACAGATAGTGTCTTCGGACATCAATTTGCTTTAGTAGAGATTAATATAACCATATTGTATTTTCAAAAGAGGTTTGCAAGAGAATATAAAGCACTTATGTTTATATAAATCCCCTCCTACTTTTCAAAGCCAAAACCTGCACATAATAACAGATTCTGTTTTGATAACATTAGAATTTTTTTTAATTTAAAAAATAACTCTTGTTTTCCATTTCGGTTAGACCATATAATTTCATTGAAATCATATATTTTGTAGGTGCATGAGACAAGCAAGAAACCTAGACAGTATGATCTACATTCCTGAAAAATACTATTATATTCCAAGAAAATTTCTTCAGATAGTATGAATTCCAGGTGAAATACTGCAGTAGTGAAATTTCAGGTAAAATAAATTAATCTCTTTGCTTTTATACATTTCTCTGGACCAGACTAATGTTTCTTTAATTATGGTTACACCAGGGTTAAACTTTCAGATCTCTGGATGTGTTTAATTCACTTTTCCAGGCCCACTGTAGTCAAGTTAGTTATGGTGAGTGCATTTATGTCATTTGCACCTTGAGCAACAAAGAAAAATTAATTCCAGCAGATACTAGACACAGTAGACCTTAATAGCAGACTTTGTCAGAATATTTTGCTGTCTATCTATATCTATCTATAATTTTTGCTATCTGCCATCTAATCCATTTTTAGTACTAGATTACAAAAAACTGCAAAAATAATAAGGAAATAAATGCATACACTCAAATTCCCACACAAGCAAAAAAACACACAGTTGGAAAATTGAGTTGAAAACAGTAATGCTGTACAAAACGGTCCTAGACTTGGAGCAGCAGCAGGGATTAAATATTAGAAGATCTTCCAATTTTATTTTTCAGAGTGGTTTACTGAGCCTTTGATTTTCAAAGGTCATGAAACTTTAACTGAACTGAATTCAGGTTCACAATTTTTGTTCATAGGATTCTTTATGATCCTGGACCCGTGCAAAGCATTTGTCACACAGAACACCCTCGTCCCTAAACTGGAAAGACACAGATCTGATGGGTGGAGTACTCAATGGATAAGGAATTGGTTGGATGGTTGCACTCACACAGATGTTAAGAGCTGCAGTCAACGGCTCGATGACCAACAGGAAACCAGTGATGAGTGGACATGGGTAGGCATTGGGACCAGCACTTTTTAAGACCTTTATCTGTGACATGGACAGAGATGTTTGCTGATGACACAAAGCTGTGGGGTGTGGTCGGTATGCTGGAGGAAAGGGATGCAGTTCAGAGGAACCTGGAATAGGTGGAGAAGAGGGCTCATATGAAACTCATGACGTTCAACGAGAATGAGTGCAAGGTGGATTTATTTGTCTAGAACCAAGTGTTTCACAGTAAGGAGTTGAATGAGATAAAGTTTTCAAAGGTTCAGAAAAGATACATTAGAGACTGGAAAACCTGAAAGAAGAACTTTGACTTCCTACCTAATTTCCAGGGATGCCCTGGAAAGCTCTTCATTAGATTCCATAGCCTAGAATGACTCTGCTTTAAAAAATTCAGACTTTATCATAAAATCTAAGGCAAGAGACAAGCCCACATTCAAAGCAATGCTCAGTTCTCATTTTAGAGGTGGTGCCACTAGGCAAACAAGAGCTGTGGATAAAGCCAAAGTAAACCCCAGGTAAATTCTACAAAGAGAAGAACAGCTCCTTCCTCAGGGAAAAAAAAAAAGAAAAAGGAACAATGTTAATCACTTGCAAATTACAGATCACTGAGAATTATATATACAGACTGAAACCCTCTAAATAAAATAGAAAGACACCAATGAATTACATCAAGAGTGCTACTGAGGCAGCTTAAAATACCCTTTCATGGACTGAGCTGTAAAATTACAGGATCTGTATTTAAATCAAAGCGTCCAGTTTAGCCCACATGGATGCTTATTGCAAAATCCTGTCTAATAACTGTGTCTTTTTTTTTTTTTTCTGCATTGGAAAATGAGAGTCTGAGAGATTAGGCACTGGTTATGTGTATTAAAATGTTCTAGACTTCTTTAATAAGGACTGGGAAATTTATTTTCCTTCTTTTGTGGAATTACCTGAGGATACTAGGGAAGGATTCATGTTCTATTGATCCTGTTTTATACCCTTACTATAGAATGAATGGATCTGTCCAAAGATAACGTACATGAGCTATTTTAATCCATGCGTTAAGCCATGTAGAGAAAATTCATTTAAACAATAAAGAAGATCATGTCTGGGAGGGATACACAAGAATGCTAGAGCAGTTGACAAAAATTCATACAGACTGGAATGGTTTCTCTGCAACTGCAATTATAAACACACCGTGGTGAACTCCGAAAATTTATATTGTTAATCAGAGAAATCTATCAATCATTTGAGATATGTTCCTAAAACAATGCAGCATTTGAAAAGCAGAATATTAGGAATATTAGGCATTATTATAGAAATAATTGAGAAGAAAAGAAAAAAATCTAGTAAATTCCTCCTGAACACTGCATATAGTTTTGGTCACTTCATCTTGAAAATAACAGGAAAGGGTAGAGAAAAGGATGACAGAGATGAGGAAAGATAGGAAATGGTTTCCTAAGAGCTTTGGAATAGGTTCCTGATGAGGAAATACTGACTAAATTAGGCTACTTTTGTGGAAAGGACACAACTGAGAGGATAAAAATTACTCTACCAAACAGATTGTCAATAGTAAATGGAAGCACTATTCAGGATCATGAAAGCTTGGCCTGGCCTTTGTGCCTTCCTTTTCTTGTGCTGTTCTTGGGCTGGAAGACAGCATTCATGTGTCCTTGGGGGGTCATATGTGCCTGGGCAAGGAATCCACTGAGAAGCTTCTCCTTATGAGGACCTTACAACAACAGGCAATTCCTTTGACAACAGGCTGAAACTTTAACAGGGGGGATACTGAGCAAAAGCAAGATACCAGGCTGTGTACCAATAGTCAAGGCTTTACAGGGACTTGGTTAGGCTCACCACATCCCGAAATTACAGCTGGATTTCCTTCACCATAGTCTCACCAGAATGATGCCTGGCTTTAGACTGTGCTCATTTTATAAGTCTTGACAGTGTTTTTCCAGAGCAATGATATTTGTCCTGCCTCACCCTTGTCCTCCTGATACAGAAATAAAGTCCAGGTGCAGTTCATTAGCTCCTGGTTATTTATCAGTTTCCATTCTTAAGACCAATATTATAAGAAAAAGCTGTAAAATCTCAATTTTGGAGAAAAGCAAGGTGGCATTCTTCTTGCTGACTCCTTAAGTCTTCCTCTCTTATGCTGGGAATTCAAAAGCTTTTGCAACTCTGCTGCAGTTCAGGAGCAAAACACAAACAATCAGGAAACAGAACAGCTTCTGTCAGCTTTATTCAACTCCTTCAGGTGTTAAAATTTCAAGTATTTATAAAACATGTAAGAGAAGTTTACATAATTTCTTTATGTACAATAAAAGTGTATAAGATATGCACATATTTGTCATTAAAATTGCCCCTTTGACTAAGTTGTGACAGTAAGACCAAGAGCTATTTAATGAGTATTGAGTTTTGCTGCATGCAAACTGGACGTAGGAATGTATAAGCAAATGTCGGATGCATCATGGCAATTTTTTCTTCCTCTTTCTTAAGTCCCTGAATGCTGTAAAGCCCATATAAGCCTTAAGAAACTTCCTATACTATTTTCAGTCACAAACTTGACACCTCACTCAGAATAAAAACATGAAAGTAGCATGCTTCTCTTGGCTGAAAAAATTCCCTGCACAGAGGTAATAGATTGAGAGGTGCTTATTAACTGGCATAACACAAAAAAAAATCCAAGACTAGAAATGAGACAAAACTGTTGCAAGAACACAAAAATTGTGTACAAGAAAACACTGATTTCCTGAGGATCCTTGCACCTTGATGTCATTCCCTTTTAAGTGCCTTGGCTTGTCTGCAATCACCACTATTAGCACATAAAAATACTTTTGTACACTTAATAGTAGAAAGATACACTACATTCTGAGGGCTTTTTGTAAAAAAATCCATCCAGACCACATCTTGGAATGCAAAAGCCTATGGCTACAAAGGATTACTTCTCCTGGTTAAAGTATCTGAAATACAAGATTACAAGGTTCTCCAGCCACACGCACAATTATATTCTGCCTTCCTCTACGTATGTTTGATATTCAAAGCTACCTCATTGCTTTGTTATCTTGTGAGGAAGTAAGGAAAATTTATTATAAATACATACATATACCCATGCACAAACTTATCATTGGTGTATGTGTATATATATATATATATATATATATATTCTTCTTATTACCTGGTGTTCACTCATTTGTAGTACAGCTGTGATACTTCATTATTTCTTAAATTCAAAATAAAGTAAATTATTATTCCTTTGTTCTAGTTGGCAGATTTGTTTATTTGTTTGCATTTATTCTGTATGAATGTATTCCACTGCACTGTAGTTGTTATTTACTTTTTTATTTAAATTCCCCAAATATTTTGCATCTCTGAATTTACTTAAGAGATAAAAAATGAGGTGAGGGAAGGTATTCTCAATACACTATTGCCTTGTTCCCAGCATATGCAGTAATTTCTCAGTTTTTCAATTCCTCACTAGATTTCCTTTGTCCAGTTCAGAAAAGCCACTCTTACATACAGCATCTCAGGTGTGGATTCCTCACAACTATTTTTAGGATGTGCTTGTACTAAGCTTTATACCATTCTCTGGAGGTGTCTGTCTTTCTACACTGATTAAATTGGCAGGCTGTATGATTAAGCCTCTAATTTAGGCAGCTCTGCACTGGCTTTGGGCACAGTCTGTTCTCTAGGGTCCTGGCTGCATCATCTGCATATCTGGCATCATGAAGAAAAAGCATTTCCCTTCTTACAAAAAAATCTTCACCACACAGTCAGAAAGTGACAATTTGTTAAGTCCTTAGCCAGGGGAACAGCAAAGCTCAGCAATGCCTGCACTTCATGGGAAGATTTTGGCCACTTTGGGTCGATATCTCAAATCCGCTGCCTGTGATTTTCTAAGTCCCAGATCAGCATCTCCACACACAACTTGAGTTCAGCTGGTAAGACTCCACATATGTGAAGAGTGAACATGTACAAAGCCCACAGCATAACACAAGGTTCCCCTTCAGGAATTATGAGTCAAGGGGATGCTGTTGTCAGTACAGTCAGGAGCTAGTCTTTGTCCCTCTTCACTTCATTTATCCCAGATCTTGATGTAAGAGCCATCCATAATTTTTTTTTCCAGTTTATTCTTTATAAATGAAATTTGTCATGCATTTTCATCCTGAATTTCTTAGGTGATTTTCAAATATCACAGAACTTTGTAATTCAGAGAGGGATGAAGAATTTTAAATCTTTCCCTGTTTCAAATGTGAAATTAAAAAAATTTCTGTCCCCTTGATTCTTAACCGTTCATTCACAGAATCATAGAATGTTTTGGGTTGGAAAAGAAAGACCTCATAGATTATTGAGTCTAACCATTAATCCAGCACTGCCAATTCCACCACTAAACAATGTCCTCAAGTGCCACATCTACCATCTTTTAAATATCTCCAGGGATGGTGACTCAATCATTTACCTGGGCAGCCTGTTCCAGTGCTTGACAACACCCTTCTATGAAACAATTTTTCCTAGTATTCAATCTAAAGTGCCCCTGGAGGAAATTGAGGCTGTTTTCTTTTGTCCTATTGCTTGTTGCTTGAACAATAAGGTCTCTCTTGAGCCTCCTTTTTTCCCCTCAGCTGCTCCTCATAAGATTTTTGTTCTAGACCTTTCACCAACTTCCCCAAAACTATAAGGTCTCCCCAGAGGCTTTTTTTCTCCAGGCTGAACAAATCCAACTCTCTCAGCCAGTTTTCATGGGAGAAGTGTTTACAATCCTCTGATCATCTTCATGGCCCTTCTCTGGACTCACTTCAGCGGTTCAATGTCCTTCTTATGTTGAGGCCTCACAGTTGGACACAGCACTCCAGCTGGGGTCTCAGAGTGGAGTAGAGGAGCAGAATCCCCTCCCTCAACCTGCTGATCATGCTTCTTTTGATGTAGCCCAGGATACGGTTGGCTTTCTGGGCTGCAAGTGCATGTTGCCAGCTCATGTCAAGCTTCTTAACCATCATCACTGTCAAATCTTTCTCATTGGGGCTGCTCTCAATCCATTCTCTGCCCAGCCTGGATTTGTGCTTGGAATTGCCCCAACCCAGGTGCAGGACCTTGCACTTGGCTTTGTTGAGCTTTATGAGGTTCACAGCCCCACTTCTCAAACATATCAATGTCCCTCTGGATGATATTCCTTCCCTCCAGCGTGTCGACTGCACCACACAGCTTGGTGTCACTTGCAAACATAGTGAGGGTGCACTCAATCCCACTGTCCATGTACTGACAAAGATGCTAAATACTGTCAGTCCCAATACTGATGCCCGAGAAACACCACAGGTCATTGCTCTCCACTTGGACATTGAGCTATTGACCTCAACTCTTTGAGTTTGACCATCTAGCAATTTCTTATCCATCGAGTAGTCCATGTCTCTCCAGTTAGAGACAAGGATGTCATGCAGGACAGTGCAAATGCTTTGCACAGGTCCAGGGAGATGACACCAGTTCCTCTGACATCATTCATCAATGCTGTAACCCTGCCACAGAAGGCCACCAAATTTGCCAGACACAATTTACCCTTAGTGAAGCCATATTGGGTGTCACAAATTACCTCATTTTCCATGTGCCGTAGTATATTTTCCAGGACAGCCTGCTTCATGATTGTGCCAGGCACAGAGGTGAGACAGACTGGTTTGTGGTTTCCCAGGTTTTCCTTTCTTTCCCTTTTAAAAAATGGGGGTTATGTTTCAGTTTGCCAATCAGTGGGAACTTCACTGGACTGCCACAACCTCTCAATTATGATGGATAGTGGATTAGCTACTTCATCTGCTAGTTCCCTCAGGACCTGTAGGTGCATCTCATCAGGTCCCATAGGCTTTTGCACCTCCAGGTTCCTTCAATTATCTCAAACTTAATCTTCTCCTATAATGGGCTGTTCTTCATTCTCACACTCCTTGAGTTTGTCTTCTGTGACTCAGGTGGTGTGGCTGGTGGAGACAGAAGCAAAAATATTGTCGAGTACCTCAGCCTTCTCTATGTCACAGGTAACTGGTTCTCCTGTTTCTTTATGGAGAGGGCTGACATTTCCCCATTTCTTCCTTTTATAATTGATGTACCTACAGAAGCTCTTCTTTTTGCCCTTGACATCCTTGGCCAGAATTAATTCTATCACAGTTTTAGCTNTTTCATCCTGAATTTCTTAGGTGATTTTCAAATATCACAGAACTTTATAATTCAGAGAGGGATGAAGAATTTTAAATCTTTCCCTGTTTCAAATGTGAAATTAAAAAAATTTCTGTCCCCTTGATTCTTAACCGTTCATTCACAGAATCATAGAATGTTTCGGGTTGGAAAAGAAAGACCTCATAGATTATTGAGTCTAACCATTAATCCAGCACTGCCAAGTCCACCACTAAACAATGTCCTCAAGTGCCACATCTACCATCTTTTAAATATCTCCAGGGATGGTGACTCAATCATTTACCTGGGCAGCCTGTTCCAGTGCTTGACAACACCCTTCTATGAAACAATTTTTCCTAGTATTCAATCTAAAGTGCCCCTGGAGGAAATTGAGGCTGTTTTCTTTTGTCCTATTGCTTGTTGCTTGAACAATAAGGTCTCTCTTGAGCCTCCTTTTTTCCCCTCAGCTGCTCCTCATAAGATTTTTGTTCTAGACCTTTCACCAACTTCCCCAAAACTATAAGGTCTCCCCAGAGGCTTTTTTTCTCCAGGCTGAACAAATCCAACTCTCTCAGCCAGTTTTCATGGGAGAAGTGTTTACAATCCTCTGATCATCTTCATGGCCCTTCTCTGGACTCACTTCAGCAGTTCAATGTCCTTCTTATGTTGAGGCCTCACAGTTGGACACAGCACTCCAGCTGGGGTCTCAGAGTAGAGTAGAGGAGCAGAA
>VWZG01012102.1:3632-38249 GCA_013396735.1 Grallaria varia
GGAGATCACAGAACCACAGGGTGGGTTTGGGGGGGAGATCACAGAACCACAGGGTGGGTCAGGAGGAGATCACAGAACCACAGGGTGGGTTTGGGGGGGAGATCACAGAACCACAGGATGCTTCAGCTCGTAAGGGACCACCCCAGGTCCTCCAGACCAGCCCTCCTGCTCAGCAGGGCCACTGGAGCACTTGGGACTCGGCCAGACAGCTTGTAAACACCTCCAGGGAAAGGGAGGCCACGGCCTCTGCATGGAGCCTGTTGCAGTGTTTGGGTACCTGCACAGTAAAGTTCTTTTTCCTGTTCAAGTGAAACTTCCCTTGTTCGGTTTCTGCCCATTGCCTCTCGTTCTATCACTCAGCACCCCTGAAAAGAGCCTGGCTCCATCCTCTGCTTCTCCAATACGTGGATAAGACCCCCTCAGTCTGCTTTTCTCCAGGTTAAACAGGCTCAACTCCCTCTGCTTTCCTTCATAAACGAGGTGCTTCAGTCCTCTCACCTTCCAGGATGCTTCCAGGCACTCCCTGTGTCTCCTGTCCTGAGGGGCCCAGAACAGGATGTGCCACATCCCAGGAAACGTTTGAGGTGAGGTTGGATCCGACTGAGGGTGTCCAAGACTTCCCTGCTCCCTGCAGAGGGCTGGACTAGATGACGTTCAAAAGTCCCTCCCACCTCAACCCATTTTTGATTTCATCACCTTCCAAGTCCTCACCCTCTTCCCTCCCTTCCACCTCCCCACTGATGGACACCAGGCTCCTTCTATCCCAGCCTCGTCTCCCACCTCAGGCTCCTCCTCTGTGGTCGGACACTCTGGGGAAGCTCCAGGTTGTGGGGACACGAGTGAAGACAGACAGTCGAGAAAACAGAATGTGAAGTATTTTTTTTTTATATACAGAATACAGGAAAGTTTCTGTAAAGTCTAAAACGTTACAATTACTATGTACAGTGGAACTAGCTGTTCTGCTGCGGGGAGGTGGCAGAGAAACAAAAGAGACAGACAGGTTACGACAAACGATCTGCTACAATAGACAATTTGAGGAACGTCATACCACATGTAGCACTGTACACAGCTTTAAAACATTGAAAAATGCCATCACTGATGTATTTACACAGAATCCAACACTTTTCCTTATTTGAAATAAAAAATAAGATGGACACCAGGAAAAGAACTCATTTCTCACTGCCCATAATACACAGTAGCTACTTGTAGTGCAACCATAGCAGGGAGGGATGGGAAAAAATAACTGTGGGAAGAAGAGCGCTTCTTTACATTAAATAAAACAATGATATTGTATAGATTTGCTGTATGAAAACTGTATTTCTCTTTTAATATAAAACTATTGTCACTGGCACAAAATAGAACAAGTTTCTGATTATTTTACAACTGCATGGGAACTATCTGTCAGAGAGAGTCCTCGAGTCAGACAGCGGTCGCCCCTCGCTCTGACACGTCCTGCTCTCACTGCAGTTTTCCTTTTAAAATGAAATGTATAGTACAAATATATGTGCAAATGCCCCTAAAACTTGAGCAAAAAAGAAAAATTAAAAAAAGTTAAACGTTCTTCATTTCATGCAAACGGCGTGTGAACAGTCTCTGGGCCGACACAGAAAAATCCCACCTCTGTTTGTACATTTTTGCAAGAGTCTGAGGGCGTTTTCCTTACTCCAAAAGCTCTCATCCTAAAAATTCCTAGGGAACTGAGTTGGACCGCAGCACGGGCACCTGGTGGGGTTTCAGAGAAAGCTTCTCCTCCAAGTCCATGTCTTGTACTAAGGCAGTGTCCCCCTTGGGCTGTTTGGTCGCAAATTCGGTGATGCTGAAAACGAACTGCAGGCAGCCCAGCTTGATGTAACTGCCGTGGTGGAGCAGGGCCGTGCCCTCCCAGCCAGCCCCGCTGCCCCCGATCAGGCTGGAGCTGCTGGCCTTGCAGTTACAAGGCTTCCGAGGCTGCCCTTGTGCCTGGGAATTCATCACAGCAGCTTCTTCGTGTGGCTCCTCTTCCTGTTTTCTGCTTTTATGTCGTTCTGAAAAAGAATTAAAAAATGGTAAGATTTAGGCAGGTCGGCGGCAGCTTGTTGTCATCCACAGGGGTTACTGCTGAGCTGCATCAGGGGTTAAATCCTTCAGCCATGAGGCATCTCAGTTGGCAGTGAGCAGCTGATCTGAGGGAAACGGGAATATCCTCACAGTCCTGGAGACTCAGAGGCACTTACACAGCTGTTTTGGCAGCCCAAAAAGAGGAAGCTGATCAGGTGGAGAAGAGGAGAGAGCCACTACAGCACAGCCCAGACCTTCTTTCAGCCTGGGAAGGGAGAACATGCACGGGGAAACACCTCAGGGCTGCTCCAAATGGCTGCTTGCCAGGACCTGGAGCTTGGTAACTCCAGCCCTGGAGGCTGGAGTGGTGTTAACAGCAGAGCACAGAGTTCCCCAGGCCGCAGAGGAAGGTCTTGTGTAATCCCAGCTTGAGGCCTGTGGTGAGGCTCCCCTTTTGCAAGGGGTGCACCAGCCACTGTGGAACAACAGGCACAAAGGAGGAATCGATTTTCACCCGCTCCCACTCCCTGTCCAAAATCTCCCTGTGGAGGTACATGGGGCTGGCTCTGCCTCAACACTCACTTATCACACTCTGCACTTTGGCAACAATACTGCTGGGAGGAGTGGGCGTCATCTTCTCCGAGAAGTCACACGAGTACAGAACATTGTCCACAGTCGTCCCATGCTCACTGTAGTTCAACAGCTCGTAATGCTTCGTATTCTGAAAGAAAAGGGAAGAGGAGGGAATCAAGACATTGAGTCATGGAATGGTTTAGGTTGCAAGGGGCCTTAAAGCTCATCTTCTTTCAGCCCCCTGCCATGGGCAGGGACATCTTCCACTAGCACAGGTTGCTCCAAGCCCCATCCAACCGGGCCTTGAACACTTCCAAGGATGGGCCAGCCAGGGTTTCTCTGGGCAAGCTGTGCCAGAACCTCCCTACCCTCACTGGGAAGAATTTCTTCCTAATATCCAGTCTAAACCCGTCCTCTGTCAGTCAGAAGGGCTTTTGCCTTTTTGAGCACTGAATCACAACCCCTCTCTAGCACTGCTCATGGTTAAATGAGAGCCATTGAATATCCTCCAGCTTGCATGGCTCATGCTCACAGAACAACCACCTTTTTCAGCTGCTTCCTGGCAGGGAACAAGGGCCAAATGAAGTGGGTTTTACCTACAGCACTGGGACCTACACATCTTTTGGAAACGGGACACTCAAGCTGATGCTCACAAAGCGAGCACAGCACTTTACAGGCACACCTGATGCACCCTTGGCCCAACACCTGTGCCTAGCAGGAAGAGATGTGCTGTGGCAAGCAGGCACGAGATGGCAAAGGGATGCCACGTGCTGCAGTGGCCACAGGATGGAGGCAGTCTGGGATTTCCAGGCCTTGTGCAGACACTGAAATGGCAGCAGACATTACCAGGACACAGCGTTACACAAGCAGTGTCACGCTCAGCTGAGCTTCGCAGAGGATGTTGACAGTGGAGGAGATTTCAGGTTAGCTCACAGGAACCATCTGAGAGCTGAAGACCTTGTCCCCCAGGGACTACAGAGCTTTAATCAAATTACAAAAACTCCCCATGCACAGGGGAGTAAGCTTTGAAGTAAGCTGCTAGACTGCAGGAGAACCAGCAGAGAACTCAAGGAAGGGGAATTCTCCCTCTCCAGAGTTACCACAGCAAAAGAAAACCTGCTGGAGTGGGGAAGGTCAGTGCCCAGAGCCTGATTTAGGACTGACCACTGTATATGCTTGTACACAGGTTTATGGTCTGGATTCCATTAGTGGGTGTGTTCTGTAGCTTGTCGTGCACTGGATGAATGGCTAAAGCTGGCTGTGGGTTAACCCTGGACCCTGCTTCGGGGCTGGTTGACAAATGGTGGTATAAAAGACTCAATCTTTCTTCACAGTCCATTTCCATGCTAAGAGACATCTCCAGCAGCACTGTTATTGGCAGGCCAGCTGGTCTGTTTACCTCAAGAACAAACTAATCTCTGGGCTGTAGTTAAGGAGAAACTGTAGGTTTCTGTTTATGCTGTGAGCTTCACCAGAATTTTAGCCAAATAAATAATTTGTACAGAGTACTACAGATGGTAGGAATGCTCTGCTCCCCCATCACACCTGAAAATGAGGGACTCAGAGCAATTCCCTGATTTGTTACAGCTGAGATTCAATGTTGACATGTAAAGTTTAGCTTTTATTAGCAAAACATCTGGATCAAAAAGCGCCAGACCATTTCTATGACTTCTTGTCTCCTGTCACCAGCAGTGACAGAGCAGACTTGTGGTCAGTCTTTGCCCACGGGCAGTTAGCTCAGAGAAATTGTGCTGGCAGAGCTCTGTGCTTCAGAAAAGGGTTTGCCAGAAAACGCTGACACAGCCCTCACTGGAGTGAAACACACTGAGCCCTGGCTCTTACTTTGTAGTCCACAGAGGACCACCACACAAAGACAACCTGCTGCCTGCAACTCCAGCTCCCATTGCCATGCAATGCAAACAATAAAAATAATAATAAAAAAACCCAGGCAGGCACTCACCTCATCATAGAATATACAGGCATGTTTGCCAGACACATAGTTACAGTGACCATAGCTTGTAAGGCACACATCCATATCAGCTCCTGTCATGGGAGAGGACAAAACAGGCTCAGTTGCTTTGGAAAAAAAAACCTGTCAGGCATCAGAGAACAACAGACAGAATTAAACTTCAATTAGCAAAACAACAGGGGAGCAACGGTCTTTGTCCTGCTCCCAGGACTGCATGAATAATGCTGCAATAAGCCACCAAACAAAGTTTCAGTGGGGGGAAGGGAGAGAGCAGCTCCATGAAGGTTGAAGAGCATTTCACTGCTACTGGGTCTACCCAGCGCACCAGAAGAATCTAAGCAGCAAGAAACAAAGCCTGCAAGTGAACCATAACTCTTCTCTCCATCCGTCAGGCACTGAATCTCCAGGGCAGCTGTTCTGGTTCTGACACCAGGTTAGGAAGGTGCCACTCCACACAGGTTCAAGCAGATGGGGGATTTCCACATTTCTCAGTAGTGCAGAATCCCAGGACAGCAGCCACGATGTGTGTTTCCTTTTCCACCCACTTGGCAGACACCTTAGGGAGGGCCAGGGAGAACCACCTTGATTGTGAAAGGTCAGGGCAGGAAAAAGCTACTCACCTGTCCCAATGTAGAGGGTTCGATAGCACATATTGACTGCACCCCCCAAGCCCATCAGAGGATAGAACACCGCCCGGGCTTGCACTTCCTTTCTTTGCGCTGCAAGATAAAAAGAAATTACTTGAACAATGTTATCAGCTGGGAAAGCTGCTTGACCCCAGTGTCCCCAGCCCAGAAAGCACAGATCCTACAGAGGATGCAAGTCAGTTTTGGCCTAAGCTCCAACTCCCAGCCCTCTAAGAATGTTTTTGCATTAAACATCTTTTTGCCAGTGAGAGAAAACTGCTCCCTCCAATAACCCACAGAAGCCATGCAAACGGGGGAGCATTAACACTGAGTGTGCACAATGGAGCCATGCTGAGGAACACACAAGCCTCCTACCACTGGCTTCTTGCTTAAGCTCTTCCACTCTGGGTAATCAAAGAGCTCAGCCTTTCCTGTCAAAAGTGCCACGTCAAAAAAAAAAAAAAAAAGGTGCTGGTGAAAGCCACCAACTTAACAACTGTGATTTCACTTCTCATGAAGCTGCAAGAAAAACACATGGATTGAAATGGAGCTTGGCCAGGGACCAACCCAGCTCCCAGGACAGGATGATTTACTGAGTAGACTCCTTTTTTGTCAGGTTGGTCCCTATGGCTCACTGGACAACAGCTGGTCCAGGGCTTGGGCACCCCAGAGCAGCTCCAGGTTCAAATCACACACTCTCATGCCCACGTAAACTGGACAGAAAGTCTTCTGTGGAACAGATATGGAACTCCAGTCGGCTGCTGTCAGGAAATCCTAGGCAGGATTTCAGCACTGCCTTTTGGAGGTAAACCCCTTATACACAGAGTTGAGGCCTCTCCTGACACCACATCTGCAGGACAGTGTTACAGCAAAAGCACCAAATTAAGGAACAGACCGTGAGGATTATGAAAGACTGTTTGCAGTGGCACCTACGTCAAGAACAGTGGCCACACCAAGGGGCATCGCTGATGCAGCTCCACCTCTGCCCAGCTGCCCTGCACGAGTCCCTTCAGCTGTCTGGCTCTGCAGGGATCACTAAAGGCTTTGGGGCTAATGTTTCATCAGCAATGCTAAACAGTCAACTGGATGCATAGTTCCTGCCCAAAAAGGGTGATGGGTTAAGACAGCATGAATCTGCCCTGAGAAAGGCAGCCTGCTGAAGAATACCAGACCACAGGAAGGCAGCTCATACCACAGCCTGCTGCTGTGTCCCACAGCAGATCACAAGAAGATTGACAAGCATTCAGGGAATGCTGTGATGCTACAGCAGGCAAACACTGAGCTTCAGAACAAGATTACTGAGTGACTTCCAAAGATCTTATCTGGGATATCTACCCCAGGCATAGCAGAGGGGGAGCAGAGAACTGCTTCCACAGCAAGGCTGTCCACTTAGTGCTTGAAAGCAGATTAAACTGACTGGCTGCATGCAGAGGAACACGAATTTACCCTTCAGCTTTAGGTGACAGCAGTGATAGTAAACAAGCCAAAGCTGAACTCGGGAATCTGGAGATCTCCAACAGACACACAAGTTGTTTTCCATTATTTCATTAGTCATATTTAGTGGTTTCAGCTTGACAGTGACACTATTCTGAACGGGCAATGACAACATCACATATATATCCTGTGCCCCACTTCCTCCTGTTCCTGTGCTTGTCTCACAAGCAACTTCACCAGAGAGAGCAGGAATTCACAGATTTATCTTGCCCATCTCAAAGGTGAGGACAATAAACCCCACCAAGCACTTGTGTTGAACTTTCCCATTTCTTGATAATTCTAAGATGAATAAAACACAACTTCACTAAAGATTTTCAACAGAAAATCTGAAGCTATTGAAAGTATTCCCATTGCTAAAACTTGTAAATAATTAAGGAGAGGAACCTGAAGGAGTTTCTGGCCAGTGGACACCATGCAGAATGGGGGGATGAGAGGAAAGAAAAGTGAAAGGCAGCATCAGACAGATACCAGAAGAAGAGGGAGATCTCCTTCAAGGAATAGGCAAGGGAGTGTCAAAAAGCTGTGGCTGAACATAACCCAACTATTCTAGGGCTGCTCTTACCTTCAATGTGGTTTCCCACAGGAGATTGCTGATGGGAATTGACACTGCTCGCTAGAGACTGAGCTTTGGGAGGAAAGAGCTGATGTATTCTCTGCAAGGCCAGAAACTTGATCAGCTGCTCATCCAGCATATTTATCTCAATCTCTGTTAATAAACAAAAAGCAATTAGTAAATTATTCATGGAGAGGGTGCAATCTGAGCTGCAGTGGATGTAACTTTTAAACTTGCCATTTGCTTCGACTTGCCCCATTCTGCAATATCGAGACTCTCACACATAGCTGAGCTATTATTTCATATATCTCCTGTAGGCAGAGTGTGAAGAAAGTGCCAGCAATGCTGGAGAGATACACCTCAGTGAGCAAGCAGAAGTTTGAGGGAACAAGGACTAATAAAAGTTGAAAACCTGCTATTTTGGCTCAGAATCAACAGGTCTGCAGAGGTGGCCATTGCACCCCTCTGGGCAGCAAGCTGGGTCCTTCCTGTGAAGCCCTGTTATCTGGTTAGAAAGTCCAGCCCTGCACCACAGAGAGCTGTAACCAACTTTGAAGCTGCTACAGGTTCATGCTTGAGTCACCCACTCATAGCAGGGTCAACTGAACCAAACAGGGCAATTCAGACAATATTATTAATGAGCTTTAAGGCAGATCTTCTGGTAGCTCTGAAGTATTTATATTTATAAAGTCCTACAGAGGTCTGCTTTCTTGCAGCAAGGAGGCTGAGTAACCTCTTCTTCCAAGAGCTTTCTCCACATCAATGACAGTTAAAATGGCAAGGAGAGGAGGAAGATCTGCAACAGCCTTTCCCAATAGCAGAGGGTGCAGTCGGGGTTCACCCAAGGAAAGAGGGTCACACTGGCAATTCCAGAAAGGCTGCTCTTCAGATGTAGAAGTCATCTCTGGCAACAGCCTCACTGTGCTACTGAGGATTGCTGCTCAGCAATCCCCTCCTGAAGGCACTTCCCTAACATTTGGCATCTCTTGCCAAGTGCAACAAAAGGAAATAAAACCCAGACCAGTCTAGGAGACTGACAGAAGCAGAAATAAATCAGAAATTAACAGACCCATTAGAGCATCTCCACTCAGGTGACTGCTCCACTACAAGATCTATTGGTCCTGGAATTAATGCCTGCTGGGAACAGCTCTGGATTGCAGCAAGCATCACAACATGGCAGGGCTGCAGGTTCCTGCATGTGAATTCCACCTGGAAAGCAGCCCAGATGTGATCCTTCCCCAGAAAAGCTTCAGGCAGAAACACTTCTTTGGCCTTGCTGCCTTGGCAACACTAAGGCAGGGAAGCATGTGACATATTTAAGGTAATGTACACCCAGCCCCTCCCTCACCTGACTGCAACCCTTTGTCTCTGCAACTTTTCCTCAAGCAGGGAATGCTTTAGGGAAGCAAACACACAGGGCTAGCAGAGACTGACAATGCAGGAAATACTCACCGCCATCCATAAACGCTTTCAGGGAGGTGGTGAAGTCCAACATAGCTGCGGAGTTCGACGTGAGTGATGAGGGTAAAGCGCTTCCTATGGATAAGGTGCTGGGGCTGACCTTACCATCTACAGGGAGAGATGGTGTGGAGAAGAGATGTCACTGTGACGCCCTCCAGACACGCACCCGGCCCTGGGGCTGCCCTGGGCTGCCAACCTGCTCGGCGTGACTCATTCGCTCACAGTCAGGCTCTGAAAAAGGCCTGAACTAGCAGCCCCCAACACAGAGCCAACTTCAGCTTCTGCCTCACCTCCAGCTGCTGGAGAATTCCAGACCTGGACTCTTGAGCTCCTACTCCCTGGGATGTCCTACACACACTGGAAAGATGAGCACCAACTCCCCAGGAGCTTGAAGAACTTATTAAATCTAAGAGATATTTGCCCAGTACCTTGTCTAGGTGTGAACCTACATAAAAAGTAAAACTGCCCTATTTTTATTTCTACACTATTGTAAAGTCTGGGGTGCACATCATTGTCCAGAAGGAATGTGACAGCTTGTAAGCAGATTTTATGATTTACAAAATAAAATATTCCTGCTTTGGCAGTGGTCACACAGCTGAAAGAAGCAATGACAAACAGCAGGAAACAAAACTCCTTTAATGTGTTGTTGATACCAGATCTTCTTGACTTGGTTTGCTTTTAACTAAGATAAACCTGAAGTTTGTAGTAAAAAAAGTCATGAGTGATTTGTATTTTTGCAGTCAACAAGATCTGCACAATGTAATTTTTGTTATAAATATATATATGCATTGTGTTAAATGGAAAACCTAAATATCTACATCTTTCCCAAGAGACACCGCACCAAGTCATGATTTAATCTGTGTTTTGTAGAACACAAGCTTTGCACCAAAGGCAATTATTTAATGTCTTAAGTAACTGCAAAATTATGTAGGGTTTGCAGCGCTCTTCAAACCACAAGGAAGAAGCTTTCTATAATATGGTCTCATTTACTCTACCAGAACTACTCCCAGCCTTGCATTACTAAGCAGGGCACGGTCAAACGAGCAGCCTCAGAGTAACCAAGTTTATTCAGCAATAACAGAAGACCTGGGGACTGCCTGCAAACATGAGGCAAAGCTCAGAAATTACTCATTGAGGAATTTTAGCAAGAATCACAAAATATGTTTCCTCTTGCTTTGCAATCACCTGACCTGAGCCATTCCACATAAGCCTGACACTGAGCAGTCTGGAACTGCATGAGAAGTGACAGACAGCTCTGTTGCCTGTTTTTCAGTGACTTTTCCCACCCAACATGCACAAAGGGTTTGCTAGTTTGAGTGTGGAGAAAGGGGAGAGGAGGAGAACGTCGTAAATAAAAGCTTATTCTAGCAAAATTTGAGCTATGGGCTATTACTCTGACTTCAACATCCACCATCTTTGACTTACTACACTGAAAAATGGGTATACACTCTATTATATACCTTGCTACTATTTATCATGTATTTTGGGTACAACTCAGGATCTCTGGGCATAGCCAAGTGCATAATTACCCTGTATCAAACCAACAGGTCCTAAGCAGACTACAGCTTCCCAAGCCTGCATTCCTCCAACATCAAGGCTGTGCAGCTGAAGACTCCAACCACGCCTGTTCTAAGGGACACAACCACTGCCTGAGCAGTTACTCTGGATTAGATCCCAGATCTTGTGAGCAGGACTGACTACCTTGCAATCCAAGTGGCCATTTGAAACAAATCACTAGTTTTAGAGCAGCACTGGGGTTTTAAAGCAGCCATTGTTGAAACAGTGAGACAGCAGCCAAATGATTTAAAACTACTGTTACTTCCCAGAATTAAACTGACCTGCTATCCTGCTTCTCAGGACAGAGTTCCCCTCTCAGGTATATGCAGCTAGCAAAAATACATCCTGTGCCTCCCATAAAGGGACCGAAGACAGAAGAGACCAAAGAAACTTCCTCCTGGCCCTCCACAGAAAGGTGCACTCCCAGTTAAATGGGGGCACACTGCTACAGCCTTGAGGTTCTGAGTGAGGCTTAGCCTGAACATTTCTCAGCCCCGGGGCCAAGGTCAGCGGTTCAGCACGTACCTGAAGGTGGTGCTGGTGAACAGAATCTGTTTGTGGACCCCACAGCCGAGATGCCATCTCCTGCAGCCTGGGGAGGGGTGAGAGCCCGGGTGGCGCTGAGCGGGGAGCCCCCAGCCCGCAGCTCTGCCGTCAGCGGCGGCCCGATCTGCGTCTGCACATTCTTCCTTTGCAAAGTGCTGGTGGTCTCCAGGCTGGCACAGGAGCTCGAGATGGACGTAGGCAAACTCGTGACTGGCGCAGAACCCCTTTGTGCACAAGAAACGGGTCCTGCTACGTTCTCCATTTTGACAATTGTTCCAATGGTGTGATTCAAAAGTCCACAACTCGCCGGGGGCGTGAGGGACCGAGGCCACGTTTGCCGATGAGACAAAACAGGTATTGTGTTCCCAGGTCCCATTAGCCTCTGGGAGTCAGTCAACTGTGCTGAAGATTCAGACGAAACACCGTAGAAATGAGGCCCGTTCACTTTAATGTCAGAGGCTGTCGGCCCATTCGAAGTCCCGCAAGAAGACACCTTCTTGGATTTATCTATACAAGAGCTGCAGTTGACATCTTCCTGTGACAAAGTCTGCTGGGACTGTGAGGAGCTCAAGGAATTCTGGGTGGTAATCCCTGAGGTGCAGGATGACATGGAATAGAGGGAAGGTGTGGACGCCTTGTCAGCTGCCTGGTAAGGGTTGGCGAGTGAGCCGTCTGCCACAATAACAGGCTTAATATCAGCCTTCTCTGTTTGCTCAGAGTCCCAAAGTGAAGTCATCTGCTTAGCAGATAAATGTTTCAATATGCTGCACTGGAGCGCAACAACACTACAGAGCCACTGGAAGGAAGAGAAAAGCGCAGGTTAGCACAGGAGGCAGCAGTGCTCCAAACCTCAACAGTTGTTCCATCATTCACCCAGCTGGAGGAAATCCAGCTGCCTCTCTGTGCTGCTGACTGCTCAGATGCAGCCTGGAACTGCTCTGGTGCTCACCTACAGTCCAGACAAAGTTTTGTCCAGAGATACAAAAGTGCAACCAAAATTACATACTGTTCATCTCCGTGCTGGGGACAGGACAGAGATGGGCTGAGATTAAGGGAGGGAGAAGGCAGCAGACATTTCCTCACTCCCAAACTCCTCCTTCTCTTCACTTGTTAAGTGCTGCAACTCTTCAGCTAGTACATAACACACCTTTCACTAACTTGGGCTTCTATCCAAACACAATCCTTCAACTTACTCTGTAGAATGCTGTAAAGAAAAGCAGCTCTGTCTCAGGTATAGGGAGTGACCTGCCAAAGCTGGGGTGGAGAGCACCTTTCCTTTTACACAAGGTGGAGGAAGAGGAAAAGATTTATTCAACATTTTAAGCTCCATGGTGGATGTGCACCTGCCACACAGAAGAGTCCTGTCTGAGCTAACAGAAGGACTTCATCACTGATTGCAATGCAACATGGCTTCACACTGTGGAACCTGGACAGAAGTTTCATACAAGATTTAAACACTAATTTGACCTTGATTTACACATCCAATTCCATCCACACTAAAAAGCAGCCCAGAAACATGACATTAACGTATATATAAATGTGTCAGAAACAGCCTTACACAATCAAAGCGGAAAGCATTTCCCTTCAGCCAGAAAATAAAGATAACATTTAGAAAGAAAACCCTTAACTCCACTCCTAAAGTCAGAAGACTTTCCTGAAGTGTCAAATGAGGAGTTTTACATCTCACCTGGAAAGCCAAAGTGAAGTTTTAATGGACAAGGGTGTCAGAGAGAAGACAAGCTATCACCTTCAGACATGAGTTTGAGATTGGTTTCCTAGACAACTGCTCCATCATGACTGAAATGGAAGAGGATCTTTGCACCAAAGCAACTACAAACAGAGAGTCCAAGCATTTGACTTCATTTACCTCCTGTTGTTCTGTCTGGCTGGCTAAGTGCTCAGTGTTCAAAAGGTGCTTCTGCAAGGGTTCCTCAGGGACTCCGTTACAGATCAGCTCGCCATCTCGAATCGCTGCAGGCGCCAGTAACGGGGGTGGGAGCCGGTACTGGGACTTTATAGCATCAGGAACCTACAGTGCAGAGAAAGAAGATCACACATGAGAACAATTACTCAAGAATGACTACTTAAACAAAGTGCCTGATCAGCACTAAGTGTCGTGTTTGCTGCTTTCTCACCCAAAGGAACCCTGCAGACAGTACATCAGAAGTACCAAGGACTGAGTACTTTAAATTGATGTAGCCATGCTGAAATTAATAGGTTTTATTCCCTCAGGTCAGGCATGACTACAGTACAACACGGTGACTACAGCATAAGAGAAGTCATGCAAAAAAAACCCCACAACAAGTAAGAAGGAAAGCCTGTGTGGCAGTTTTCAGGCACCCTGGCAGCAAACACAGCAGCCCCAAACCTGACTGTAGGGCGTCCTTCAGGAAGTTTTCTGTTGTACCTTCTATGCTTGTGCTAGATTTAAAGGCTCACTTGTAATAGTTCAGCCTTACTGTTGAAGGAAAAAGAACTCCTTTAATCCTAAAGGTAGTGAAAAGTAATTGCTGACTCCCATGCCTCTCAAAAACAGATTAATTCAGACCCCACCCTCTTCTTCCTTCCCCAAGGGGCTATCCCTAAGGGGTGTGCTGGTTTCCCTTCCAAACTAGAATATATACACAGGGATTGTCACCAAGAACTACTTGTTTAAACTTACCTTCAAACCTTTTCTCTTCACTGACTGAAGAACTCTGCGATTCGGAGGATGTTTCTTATGGATTCGGTTTAAGAAATCCACTTTGACAACGTGCTGAGATATGGTGTCCTGGAACCGGTCAAATACTCGGCACCGATTGCTCAGGGTCAAGTTCTTCTGGTTCAGCTGGGTGATCAGATAATGCCACAGGAGTTAGGGATCTGCAGGTCACTCTAATGTACCCTAAGACTTTCATAATGCCTCGTAGCACTGGCAGTACAGCATCAGCTCAGCTTTAGACTATTTGTTCCCTGCAGCACTAACCATTTCTGTTAAAGGGCACATTGCTGGAGACGAATACAAAAGCATTTAGAGGCCAACAAAGCAGCATCAATACTCTCAGAAGCAGTTTGTCTGGGCACAAGCCCTTTGTTTCAGCCCCCAGTTTCCTGAGTATTTAAGCCTCAAGTACACTGCTTTTCCACAAACGAAAACTCCCTCTTGGAATGAAAGTTTTTTGGGTTAAGCATGCAAAGAATTATTTCCCCTATTTCTAACACTGTGCTGCTTTGTATCCCAGTTCTGGAAGCTCATCCAGATCTTAAGAGTCCAGTCAAAAACTAAACAAGCTGCCAGTGAGCCACAATCTGAGCTGTCAGCTTCAGTCACAGGAAGGAGTTCCCCCACCTTTATATCCTATTGCAGAGAGCAGCACCATATTGCTTTGGAGAGTGTGTTGCTTGCAGCAGGAGCTGTACAAGCGTTACAGGGAGCCATAAGAGCTCAGGAGCTGTTTTACATCTGTTGTGTTTTGTCCTTTAATGCACCTGCCAGGCTCCACTCCAGCATCCGGTTACCATACTGCAATCATAGTCCTGCTTACCACCACGTGTTCTATGTGGTTTGGGCACATCCATCTTCCCAGAGGCATGGCAGTAAGTGGTGGCTCCAGACAATCCATGTGGAACAGCAGTGGGCAATAATCACACTGGATTAGAGGTGCCACTCTGCAACTCCTGCAAAGAGAGCCAAATCTTATTTCCCATATAGAATATAAACAGAACATTCCAGCAGGCTTGGCTAACCACTTCCGCTTACCTCTCCCCACCAATTACCCTACACTGCTGCTTGCACCAAAACTTAGGATTCTGATTTGTAACTTGATTTATATGGACCTTCTACAAGACCAACTCAAGGCAAAAACATGCATTTAGAGCAAAATTCAGAGATCAAAAGGAAATCTCAGATTTAGGGCATTACAAGTTTCCTCAGAGAAATCATGTGAAGCTGGGACACACTTCACCAAGACATTCTCAAAACAAGCCTCAAACTCCAGAAAACTATTACACCTGAATCCTCAGGCTTTAAAGAAGTTTGTGCTCTATGACAAAGTTCTCAGTTGTTTGCCACAAAAGCCCACCTGAGTCTCCATCCCTCTTCAAGAAACTCGCTCTGACTGAGTTCCTGAAATAAAGGTCTCATTTTCACTGACGTTTTGAATTGGGACTGGTATGTGCATTTTTCTATGCAGCTATAAAAGCCATCAGTATTTTGTACTGGTTTTCAGATTTACAATTGCAGCACAATATTCCTATTTGCCTTGGGCTTATAAATCTCTCAGTAGATTTCTATTTCCTAAAGGTCACCTCCTCACATACTTCCTTCATGAACCATAAACAAACATTTCCATTTACTAAACCACCATCACTTCAGAGTTTTTTCTTAATAGAAAAATACTGAAGACAAAATGGCTCAATCTTGTCAGTCTTCAGGCTACATTTTAAAACATGCAGGGCTGCAGAAGCCACGCTTACACCTGATATGGTTAAACATCTGTTATTTAGCAAAGATGATTATTCCCCCATTTGTTTAGAGGATTGTAAGCCAGTAATGGAGAAGAATGGAAAAGAGAAGAGAACAGGTCATCTACTTTTTTCAGCATGAACTTTGCTCTTGTGAAGGCTGCAGCTACACTGAACAGCTTCCCTGGACAAGTTGAGTACCTGTTGCATGTGAAGCAGACTTTCACCGGCAAGGGAACCAAACCATTGTGGTCTAACTCATGTTGTGCTTTCTTGACATTCTTTCCCGTGGTTTCTTCCTTTCTCCTCCTCTTACTAGTACCTGAAAGCAAATTTTAAAAGGCATTGGGTTATCCACATAGCAGAGATTTGCTTTTTGGTAGATACACATAATCTTGGGCAGAGGCAAACAGAAAAGGCAAAGATTGCCACTTAAGGAACCTTTATCAATCACTAAATCTAGCTTTAAGTGACAGAGACTGTCTCTAAAGACAGGTATATTTTATACCCAATCATTTCAGGGACATCCTATATGCTCAATCACTACTATATTATTGTATTGTAAATCAAGCATTTTGACAACCAGTTTTTTTTCTTTTCCCAATTGATGACCTAGACAAAGGTGACAACAAAAAGCATCTACCACAAGTGCTGATGGAGGTGGTGGTCCCCACAGCTCACATCTGAAAGGCATCTGCTGTTGGATGGATGGAGGAGAGCCAGGGGTACTTCTGTACCCTCTGCTTTCACCAGCGAGCATCACTGGAGTCACAACCACCACAGAGTCAAGAGGGAAATGAGGCAAGATGGCAGCAGGATACAACTGCAAACATCCTCACCCACTCTGGACAAGCCATCGCTCACCTGGAAGTGCTGTGGTGCAGGTCAGTTCGTTCGGCAGCTGGAACTGCGTTGGGTTCCTTTCCATGGCAGCAGCAATAAGAAGCTCAAAGGGTCGCTTCAGCTGGGGCTGCCCACAGTCCATTTCTGCAATGGCAGAGTCATCATCCACGTCAATTATGTCCTCATCGACATCATTCTGTTCTGAGTTGGGGGTCTCGGTGCTGGCATTGGATGTGGGAGTGCCAGGCCGGCTCGCTCTCCTTTCCAAGATCCTGGCATGCGCATTAGCCCTGATGCTGCTGCCAGACCTGTCCAACAGGTCTGCGTCACTGGTGGGGGAGGTGGTCCTTTTCCCAGATTTGTCCACCAATCCATTTACCTGCCCCAGCTCTTTCTTCTGTTCTCGCTTCTGCACGACATGAATAGGCAGGCTTATCATCGAGGCCACAAACAAAGCACATCAACCTTGACAAATATGTGATTGAAGACAAAGAGCATCTGAAAATGCTCAAGACACTCACTACAACTGAAGTCATTAAAGCCTTGACCTAGCAAGAACAGTTTGATAGCAGCTAATGTACAGGTGACAGAAGAGCTGAAGAGAACCAAACGTGGGGAAGAATGTTAGCATGTGTGTCTCCTTTCAGGATAGCCATGTTTGAGTCCAGATCAGGACAACATTTCACAGCATCTAGTCCTGAACGCTTGACAAATCAGACAACTGTTTACTTTACTACCAACACTGGGAAACTCCATGGCAGACTGTTCATTGTGATGCAGTCTATTAACCCTGGCACTGGATCCAAACCCATCACGAGCTGAGAATGTCAGCTTGAGAATACAAGCACAATACACAAAAACACTCTGCTATCTCCTGATGACAGGAATCTTGAACAAGGTGCGTAGGGAGAGCTGCAGCAGAGGAAAACTATACATTGCCATCACCACGAGAGTCATTTTGCAAAAGGAGGGGAAGCTGTATGGCCTGGGATGGGCAACTGTGCACTGCTCCAGTGCCTGACAGCATCACCTGTGTGGACGAACCCATCTACTCCATCACTAACATGGTCTGCAAAAGGAGCAAAGTGATGTCAGGTAATTTTTAATACAGAAAAGTTGAGAATTTTTTTTTTGTTTATCTCTCTTTCTTTTTATTGTTTTTTTGATTTGTGACCTTCATTTTTACTGCTGGCAGATGGCAGAACAGTACCCTGGAAACATAACAAGGCAATCGCTTCAGGAACAAAAGGCTGAGCACACAGTTTTCTTCCAATCTGTTTTGGGTGTCACTTCAAGGGAACAACAGTTGCTAGAGAGCTTGGTGCAGTTTCTAAACCCTCTGCTATGCAGCCTTAGGTGGCCACAGCAATAAGATGTTTACATTGTGCAAGACAGCTTCCTGCAGAAGGAGCATCAAGGCAAAAAAAAAAAAGACAAGCCACAATCTTGCCCAATCATCTCCTCCCCATCCTGTTCAACAGCCCAGGAAATCATAACTCACTGTGATTTCACCCTCTGCTGATGTGCAACTGCTGTGAAGTCACACTTCTAAAAAACACACATTAACCAGAATCACAGCCCTGATGCCAAAGCTGCATTAATGTGATCCCTGGTCTGCCTGTAGACAGCTCACCTGATTGAGCACAGGAGCCATTCCCATTTCCTCTGTGCCTCAGAGGGAAGGAAAACAGTTTAAAAGGCACAGCTTGGCCAGAATGTATCAGGCACCTCAGTTTGAGGTCCTAGCAGCATGGTTAAAAATATCACGATGGTCTCATCAAGACACCTTAGTTTTCTTTAAAAGCCTGTTTGTAACAAAGCCCTTTGCAACTGGAAGCACAAAGAGCAGCTCTGGCGGTGTATGTGCATATCAAGGGGAGAGGCAGGTATAAACCAGAGGTTCAGGTTTCCAGTGGGCTGTCGGAAGGGCAGGGACCATGTCTGTCTGTCTGTCAGGAGAGGCTTTACCTTGCGGCGCACAGTGCAGCGGTGGCACATCCACTCCCCCGGCGGCAGCATTTCCTCGCTGAGCGGAGGGTTGCTACAAGACAAACACAAAGCAAGGCTTTACTGTTATGTACTGTTGTTTCTGGAACTCTTCTCACGTACACACAGCCCGAGTCAGGGCAGCTCTGCAGGTTCTGCTCCCAGCACTTCCTTTTATTTATGGTGAAGCTCCCGGATTTGCTCCCCCATACATCCACTTAGGCAGACACCTCCAAGAAGCCAGTCTTCCATGACACTCATTTCAGCTCCATGGTTTCAGAACACTCTTAGAACTGAACAGCAAAGACAAATGGAAGACTCACTAGTGTGCAACATGCATACCTCCCCCCAACACCACGCCTCCTTAAATAACTTGATTACTCCATGTAAGACTGCACAGATTCCTGTGCAGCAAGCACATTCATATATCCAGGCATTTCCATACCTTGGATTTGCAGTGAGTCCAACTGAATAAGCTGCCATGAAGTCAATCCACCGACTCTGATGTACTCCATCCCTGGGCACACTCACTTAATGGTGGAACCCTCTTTCTATCTTAAGACAACCCAAATACTCTTAAAAGTGTCACCATATACAGCTTGCCTCAGCTACGAAGCACAGGATACATCCCACTCGTATGGATCTGCACTTACTATAAAAGCTGTCTCACAGTGAAATGACATTCTCTTTTTGATGCTAGAAATAAACTAAAGCAAATTAGATGAAGGAGTAAGGATGACTATTTTGAGAAACACTTTTCCTCAGTAAAAGGCAGAGCAGCATATGTTAGATGATACACTTTCCTTACAGATTCTACTACTAACTCAAGTACCTTCCAACACCTCTTTATCACTAAGGTTTGTTATTTGAACAAACTGCTGACTGTGGCAGGGGAAGTGTACCTGCTGGGAGAAAAACAGCCAGTTACCATGCACTGTGGCTTAAGACAGTACTTTTAAAAGCCAGAGGTAGCTGCATAGCAAGTCTGCTTTCTTGGGCTGAACACTCAGACAGATGCACTACTGTAAGATCGGGAAGTTCCATTTTCCACTGACTGGGAAACGGGTTACAAGGGATCCACTGGGACTGACAGGGTCACAAAGGGACTGAGCAGTAGTGCAGCCACACCAGCGAGGCGCTTACAAGGCTGGCCCAGGAAGCTGCACTGGACACCCAGAGTGTAGTTCAGAGGTCTCTATACTGTTTATTGCACCTACAGACAAATAACAAACCAAATCCAGGTTCAGCTTTCCAGAGTCTCCAGCCTTGACAAGGCAGAGAGGATGAGTATTTGTTGGCCAGGAAGAGCTGTGCTTTGCAGCAAAGGGAGAGGCTGTCTTCCTCGAGAATCTTGCTCCTAGCACAGGGAAATGGCACAGGATCCCGGCACAGGATCCATGGATACAGACCCAAGCCTCAACTGTAAAAACAAACACGCTTCCTTTGTTTAAACAGAGCCCCGGCGAGCCTGGCCCTGAGCTCGCCAGCCTGCCAGCGACAGCCTCCGCAGGTACCGCAGCCGTGCGGGGCCATGCGCGCCCTTGCAATGCTGTGCCTGGAAGGCTGGAGGAGGAACACTGCAAGAACCGAGCTGGTAATAACCTCAGCAATTCTGGTGTCAGGCTCCAGGGAATTCAGCAGAGCCAACACATCTGGCAGCCATTTTGAGGAGGAGTGCAGGGTTTCAGAGGCCTCCGTGTTCCAGGCGCTCCAGAAACGCAGCGCTCGGCATATATGCATTAACGTACCTGCAGCTTATGTTTCTCATTTCCTGGAGGACTTGGATGAACAAGGGATCAGGCTCTAGATGAGAGCACCAAAGCCTCCACTACTGCCTGCTTCACACGGAGCCCTCAAATGCTTGGCCGAAGCAGTAACTCCCCCCTGCCTCAAACTAATCTTTTGCTAACAGAAGCAGGGAAGGGGGAGGTGGAAGGAGGAGAGTAACAAATGATCCCCGTGTGCCCGCTGCAGCATAAATCCATGCTGAGTCCTGAGGTGGATCCTGGCTCAGGTTTTACTCCTGCTAGAAACCGAGCTCTTAGATCTGCAGCTACAGCAGGTTTGGATTCATCCAACCCATTCCCCTTTCCCCTCCCAGCACCCCAGGGGGAGAAAACCCACAGACTTTGATTTGTTCCTGTGAATTTTCACCCTCTGAGGCTCCCGACGAGCGTGCCTGAACTGCTGGGAACACGTCTGCCCCATTCCGAGGTGCGTGGCGTGCCAGGGATCCACTCGCTGCCAGGCGCCTCCGGTTATTTGTTTTAACTGTTACCTCAACCTCATGTGTTTTACAATGAAACAATTAATACCAGGGTAAACCTTGAGAGATGCCTGGAAGAGTCAGAACAGGTTTCTTTCTCCAGTGTGGCTGTTATTGCCCCGTTTGTTGTGTTTGAACTATCTGCTCCACAGCCACGAAATCCTACACACACAGTACTATTAAAGAAGCATTTTAATGAATGCTGCTACCCAAAGGCCTGTGGAAGGAGGGGAAAGATTTGTTACAGAGCAGCAGCAAGGTTTTAGCACTCACACAAGCCTCCAGAGGTTTTCTGCTCGCTGTCAGGGCCTAGCTGCTATGGCAAGTGTATTAAAAGACTGATTCTGCCTCTCCTGGTTAATGAACTGTTCATCAAGGCAGCTCACTGTGCTAACAAAGACTGATGAAGGCTGCTCCTGCACTGCTGGGCTCACAGCAAGCACAGAGCATTGCCTGGGTCTCAGCAGAAAGCCAGGGAAGCACTAAAGAATGCTGCTTTAATTGACTAGGTATGACCACATTCTTCAACCTTTTACCATAAGCATAAAAGAAACTGATTTTTAAATCTGAACAAGACACTTGATCTTCATAAGCAAGGTAAGAATTAGCACTTTGGCAGGAGCACCATGGCCCCTTTCTCTCTGTCTTTCATAGGTTCATTAGCATGCACAGCTCCAGCCATCAGTGTTTGCTGCCAACAGGACCTGGAATTGTACAGCACCAACTTTATCTTCGGTTACAACACATTTCCTTTCAACTATACACCAGTCAGTTGGGCTTTTTGCTACAATTTCACTAAATCTTTGTTTCAGAAAGTTTCCCCTTCTGTCATCACAGGCAGGAGTGGTGGCCAGTGCTGTTTTACCTGGAAGGTTTGATGTGACCCAAATCAAATCTGCACAGCAGAACGTGTTTCTGGATTTAAGACAAAGACAGCCTTGAAAAACACAGGCTGACTTACAAACACCTGGAAGGCAAACCCATACAAAGCCTCTGAAAACTAAAGGAGACCGTTTATCACTGCCTAGTCAAAAGTTACTACACTGACTACGTAGGAAATTCGCACTGGATTGAAGGAAAAAGATTAGTTTCTTGTATATGGGATAGGGATAACAATAAAGTAAATGAAAAGAATGAAGCCAAATACTAACTGAAAGTGTTGCTAGATCACACAGTCCCAGTTGTGTGCATGTGGTCTAGCCTTAACAAAGCTGCCTCTGAGACATTTATCATTAAGGTAAAGGCAAACCCTACCACCAAACCACCTGTTAGAACAACTAACACTAACACCCCCACAACTCCTCCTCTGAGTTGTGAAAGTGTCCACAATCTGACTTTTGCTGGACCTTATGTAATTAGACAATCAAACAAACAGAAGCTCTTGTTAGACCCCACAAACTCACTGAAGAGAGTTCAGATAAACATCCAGGCAAACATATCTCGTTTACAAAAAGATTGTCAGCCTCACATACAGCAGAGTCTCAAAGGATGGGATGCATGGCTAGCAACTAGGACACATGACACTAGAGCCCGAAGAGAGATAGCTGGATGGTTGGGAACAGGACTAGGTGTGTTAAACACCACAGACCAAGAAGTACTGGTTAATAAGCTCAGTGCTGTCACATCTGATTTGGGAAACCTAAAGATTCCATTAAGGTCATCTTTGCTCAACTTGGCTGAAATGCAATCAGTAACAGCCACACTTGTAGCATTAGCAGCCAATCCCACCGCCCAGGACCTCACTGACATTTCTGACTACACTGGTGGGGTCACTGAGGAAGTTGCTCTTGCCATCCAGTGTGTCCAAACCCAGCAATGGATACAGACCATAGCTGCAGGAATACCAAGCGAAGGAACATCAGGGATACTGTCTCAGGAGATAAGAGAAATAATAGCCAGGAACAGATTTACTACCCAGTTTGAGAAAGATTACCAAGCGTGGTGGCAGTTGGTAAATTTCACTCGCAATTCACAGTGAGAGCAGATTAAAGTTTATGTACCCACTACCAGTGCAGCCCAGGAACAGACCATCCTTCCTGTTCTGACACTGGGAGCCACACACCAGAATGTCACAGTTAGACCCACAGGCCATAACGTTTGGGCAAGCTGTGATCGAGCCAAGGGAAAGTGGCAGTCGATCAGCCCCGAGGCATGTATTCCCAGAGGACAGCTAGGACACATCTGGGAAAATGAAGCAGTAGAAAATGAAGATTTATGCTTATACTAAAGACAGAGTATGCACTTCTGAAACGCTCCCACATGCTCAAGCCCAATCACAGGTGTATTACATCGGTAATGGGAGGGGGTGTGCGTGTTAGGAGCGCTTGTACTGATATTACTATTGATCATTGTCATGAAATAACGAATAGTACTAATTTTTGTGTGTGTAATTTTACTCGAATCGTAGGTTGTGATTTTGATTATAGTGTTCCTATAACTACCAAGCAATTAGTTGAAGCTGATTATTCACTGTATTATGATGTACCTCAATTACATATAGGGATGGATATTGAACTCTTTAAGACAATGCTTAGACATCCAGACATAGAGGAAATGGTCCAAGAAGCAAACAGAACGACCCAGCATATGCTTTGGCAGGTAAAACATGACGCTGGAAGTATAAAAACCATCCTAACTAAAGTGAAACATGTAGGGGAACATCGTTGGCGGGATACCTTTACAGGATTTTCCCCCCCAGCAACTCGGGTGTTTCACTATTTGATACATCCTGTTTTAGTCCTGGTAGTAGCAATGATTTTGCTGTCCCTCCTCAACACATGGTACAAACTAAGAATCCACAACAGAGGGTTGCAGATGATATGGGCAATATTATATTCTTACTTGAACGAAATAATTCATAAGCCCTATGAAAAGGGGGGATTGAAACGAGAGCAAGGACCAAAGACATCCTATTTTGGTTGAGCAAGGCCCAAAAACATCCTATTTTGATTGAAAGTACCTTGCTTCACAAAATAATTTACTGCTTCACCTGTGCTAAGGAACGTAAACCCCGAGAGCTTGTTCTGTTCTGCTGATGGGACCAAGGAGAAGATGATAACCAGTTACATTCTGACCAACTTAGTGGTCATAAATAAAGATCAGGTGGGTATTAGAAGGGCTGTGAATCAAGGAGTTTCACAAACCCTAAAAAGTAGGTTAACCAACAAAGCAAGTTGAAAAGTTCAGGGCGAGGAAGAAGAGAAGCCGACCCAGAGTGAGGCTGAACCAGAACGACCACCCAGAAGTTGTGCCAAGAGAAGATTCTCGAAGGTTCCTCCTCGAGCCACGCCTACACCCTGCCTTAACTAACCTGTTATGAATATGATAATTAGATGTCACACCTGCATGAATATGTATGTTAAGGTGTTGCAATCTCCAATGAAATTGTATAAATTGCTTTATTTTTGCTGAAAACAATAAGTGGGTTTGTGCCGTGTGGCCTGCCTCGCTTCCCAGCGCTGGCTGATAAATACCTCGCTGCTAAAAGATCCAAAACTCTCTTAGCAGTTTCTTTTAACCCGAAGTTTTTCAGCATCACTGACATGAAATCACTTGCCATAATACCAGTCTCAGATTTTTTTCTAAAACAGTTCAGTATCTCCTGAAATTCATATCAGATCTGTTGTCAAGCACTGCTTTGCCATGGTCAGGATGCTATGCAAATCATCCCTTAAATAAGATTTAAATGGTTATGATGAAATAAAAAAAATCTTTAAGAGTATACTCGGAGTTTTTATCAAGCAAATGATAGCATGAAGCCACTTAGCTTTTCAATTTCACACTCTGGAGCTCTCATACATCAGATGCCTGTTGTTAGTCTAAATCCTGTAATTACTCCTCACTTTGCTGACCTCAATAAATAGGTAAACAAATGCTCCAAGGAATGGCACCTTCTCCAATACAGACTGGGCCGCAGCTCTCAAAGGAACCAGTTATAAGCAGACCTGGGGTTATTTACACACAGCATTCCTGGCCATCTTGCGTCAAAGGCACGTTGACACTACAGAGAGCATGCTCTGGACCCACCAGGATACAGCCAGCTACCAACTGGGATAATGGTGGCAGGAAAACAAACCAGTGTCTGGTGAAGCTTTCTTCAATAACTTTTCTTTCATTTCAGTTGTTTTCAACAATTGGACCTAAATATTTTTTTCTGTGCAGGGGAAAATAGTGACCCCATGAAAATATGCAGGCAAGCACATTTTTCCTTCTCAGAAAACTTTCAATTAACTCACCAAGACTCAACAACAGGCTGAAAATGAAAGATGCTGGTTATGTTTGCCAGTTAAAGGAAGAAGGCTTTCAGCTCTTCTATCGGACTCCTATTTATCCCTATGATGGATAGAGCTACAGCTGTTCTACCAGCTTCATAAAGAACAAGGCTCCCTGGCTTCCTACAGCAGGGCCTCAATGGCAGCTAAAACAAACCAGGAAACCAACCTCACTGTCAGTGCATTACAAGAGCCCCATTGAGAAACAGGGAAAGTTGCATCATTTACAAATTCAGCTCTTTGGAACATTTTACTGCACCCAAGTTACACATTTCTGCTCACAGCTGCTCCAAAACCCGCTGGAGGAGGACACCTGGAACACAGAGCCCCGAGCCTGTACCTTACACAGAATAAACCCACACCAAACAAGCCAACAGCTGCAGCTCCCTTTGAGGTCCTCCCCACTGCAACTCCCTTACGTTCCTGTTGTACTCTCAGATCAATGCAGAGCTTACCCTATTCTGAAAACAGAAGTCAGACTTCAATTACCTCAAACATGGTTATTAGCAACACTGTCAGCTCTCTCCTTTCTTCCACTAGCGTTAGGATTACTCCTCAGTGCAAATTACTTGGTGAAGTCTCCAAGTTCTGCTCATTACCATACATAAATCATGACACTCAGCTGTAGAAGCCAAAGATTTCTCAAGCATCAATGCAGAGACCACCAACCTTCAGAAAAGCCCAGCATAATTTTTGTTCTTTACAGACATCTAGGCACGACCTGATCACATTAAACCAAGAGGGTTCCAGGAACTTTATGGTCTCAGTTAGGCTCACATATTTTGTAAGTTACACCTATTTGAAGCCAGCAGTGCAATTCACATTAAATACAGAGCATCAGCCACTACTACCTGTGGTGGAACAAGTCCTGAGGGAACCAGTGAAAAAAGCCTGACAGCAGCCAGCATAACTTTGTTTACGCTGAAGTGAAAGTCTTGAGCACGCATATAAAAAGTTCTAAATTAGTGACATGCAGAAAGGAGACATGGACACCACAAAACAGGTCAGAACATGATTATTTTGGCTGCCCCAATGCAAGGAAGGGAACAGAAATGACCGTTTCACAGGTCACCAATCATCCCATCATCTGGAACACTGCATCTGCTTAGCATGCATCTTTCCCACAGCATGGCCAGAGCTGGAAATAAGGGTTCAGCAACTGACAGAGAACAGAAGCAGGATTAAAACACCATTATATGGGCAGTGAGAAACAAGATGCGTGCAAGGAAAAAAATAAAGGTACACTAACAATCTGTCTACATGACGCTACAAGAATGGAGGAAGACCTGAGCTCTTAAAAGTTGAAGAAGTAGAATCACTGGATATGCCAGATGCCAAAATTTCATTCTCTGTGTGCTTATTCTGCCTTCTAAACCAACACTGCAAGGCAGTGGCCAGCGGTTCCAGCCTCTGGCAGCAGTACCACCATGCTCCTAAGAACCAGGTACCATTTCACAAGTCTGCTGTGAATTTTGTGAATATTCTGTAAATTTTGAAGCCAGTGAACTTATCATATCCTCTGTCAAATTGCTCCTGCTATTCTCATCCTGGGAAGAGAAAGTACAACCTCATGGAAACAGGTGTTATCTACCTTTCTTCAGCTCCCCTCCTACCTTCACTGGGGTCCTGCCTCCTGCCTGTGCCTTCATGTGCAGACAGTCCTGAGGTCCAGGGGGAATCAGAAAAGTTTCCTCCAAAGGCATGAAAGTAGAACTTTTTTGCTTCCAACCTGACAAGCGGAGAGTCCAATAAACTGGATAAGCTGCACGTAAACATGTGATCACCTGATGTAATTACTGCTATTTATAGGAAGAACCTGGCCCACAGAGACCATTCCCTAGACAACACATTAGTTATTACCCTCATTAACTGACAAAAAATTAAAGAAAGTATTGTTTTTTAAGATATTAAATTTCCACATATATATACACGTATATCTGTTTTTTCATATAATAAATATGCATTTTAAAAGTGTATAATACCACCTGAACTGCAGTGAGGTTTTTTGATTGTTGTTTTTTAATTAGTTTTATATTTGAGACATGTCTGCCTAAGGAACCATCCAGCTTTGTATCTATAAGCAGAAATCACAGAAGTTGATAGGAAGAATTGTTGACTTTGAAAAATGTGGGTCAAACACAGAAATTCAGACATTCTGCACATCCTGACTCTTGTTTCTTTCCGAGGCATTGCTCATGCCTGTGCTGCAGACAATAGTAACAATAGCCTGAATTCAACTTCCAGGTTCATTATTAAGTGTTCAGATCTTTATAGCACCATCTTCTTAACAGATTAGAAGTCATCTTCTCAAAGCAGGATGACACACAGGGCAGCATCAGGAAAAAGAAAGAAAGCTGAGGAACAACACAGCCCTGGTGAGAATCACTTCATCCAATTTTGTCTTTAAAGAACAATAAATGAAGAGACATCTCTGGTGGGAAAAAAATAATCAAAACACAGGTCGGAGAGGTTTCTGAGAAGTGAACACATTCATCCCCAGCCATACTGAATGTGTTCAAAGGAGACAGGGGTGAAAGGACAGAAGCAATAAGGTGGAAAAAAGGAAAGCAGCACATCAGAAGAGGATGAAGGACAGATCTATAAAAGCAAAAGCATGAATCTGTCTTCACACATGCACAAGTAAAGTGTAATTCTGACATCTACATGTGGACTAGGCTTTCCCAAGAATGCTGGGGAAGAGAGAAAAAAGGGCAGAGACAGAAATAACCACCAAAAAAACCCCTCAGAACAGGGCACACATTCTCTTCTGCCTTTTCCGGATCACCTTCATGTCTTGCTCCTGTTGCTATTCTAGACGGAGATCACTGGAAAGTTCACATGATGCCGTGCCCAAAGTCAGAGGCTGTACAGGCAGGTGTTTCACACCAATCACTAGCGCTTGCCAGAAATCCAGCATGGGGTTTTCAGCCTGCTAAATTGTATCCTCGGGCCACTGCTTTCTGCAGGGTTCAAAGTCAGTAATCTCCAGCTCCATCTAGTTTGCTTCAAGTGACTCGTGCAGCGCACACGTCAGCAGAAATGGGTTAGAGTTGGGTTCAGGCGCTCGATTCCCCCCAGCTGGCCGAGATGCTCTTTGCCTTTTGTGCTCAAGATCTGATACACCAACAGGAACAATGATTTATACATCTCTATTTTTTTTTCCTCATTTTTGGCTATAGGGAGCATTTACTCATACCATGAAAAGGTATGTGATTGCATTACAAGTGGTATCTGTCAACCCCTTTATTAAAGGGAAGGTACAACACTATTTTTACTCAGCTTACAGAGCTACTGGAGACTGCGGCATTCCTTCGAGGAAGCTGGGCAGACATCTAGTAACCAATGGAGCTGGAGACAGCATAAATCGATTACTATAAGAAGGAAAAGCCAACTCTGACAATCTGTGTCACAAAAATCACAAGTTTAGCCAGTAACCTGAGGAGGCAAGATGTTTTTGCCTACACTCATTTCCTTGGTACCTTTGTTAACAAAGCCACGTTATAGCCCACATACATTTGCATTTTCACAAGTCCAAGCTTACTTCCTGACTAGTTTAAAAAAAAATCCCCAATACGGGTACATCCTTCTCACGTGATTTATATTCCAACAGACAGCGCTCCCTAAATATTCAGACTGCTTTCAGGGAAATACACCTCTTTCCTACTCTGGAAGTAATTGTTCCCCTTCCATAACAGCAGATTCCTATTTGCTACTGAGTCAAGGATTAAGGGCTCCAGAGCACAGCAAAAACTCAAGAACCTGACACATACCAGTGAGTCAGTCTAGCAACAAAAACAGTTTAACATCCACTGGTGTGGGTCAATAAACAGAAGAATTGAGGTTAGTGTTGAAAAACTGTTTCAGTATCAGTGCTACAATGAAATCTCGAATTGACTCAGTCTGTCCTACATCGGGAGACGTCCCTGCCCTCCTGCAGGTGTTCCTCACACCACAACAGCACCTACAGCCCAAAAAGCTCTGTTTTAAGGGGGAAATGCATGTTTAGACCCAATTCTTACTATAAACACACAGTTCTGTCACTGACGACTGTACAGAGGCACTCCCCACCCGGGCTGTCCTTCACACCTGCAGTAAGAGAAGTACAGCCGGATGTCAGACGTGCCAATTATCTCTACTTCCCTTTTACTACCCCACCTAAAACACCGAGAAATGGAGAACGCGTGAAGAATTAGGGGCATTGTATGATCTTGTGTAATAAGCACAGCAGTCTTCCCCTTCCCAACTATCAGATCTGCTGGCGGCTGTACAATCTTAACAACACTGAGCTTGTATGTGATAAAAAGACAGAAGAGGAGCTAAAAGAAGGTGAATATATTTACAAGATAATTCCAAGATCTCCATAACAAACAGTCATTAGCAGATTAGTATTATGAATCTAATCCAATTAAGAATTGCCTTTGCAAATGCCTGGAGGAGCTGGAATTCCTCTGGGAAGACCTTTCCATGTTGTGAAAGGCTCCCATGAGTCATGCCTGCAGGCTGACATACCAGGAAAGACCAGCTCTGGAGCAGCAGGAACAAAGCAGTGAACCCCACCTCAAGCAAGCTGCTGCATCCTCCTGATCCTGAGGAGTCATCTCAAAACTGGACCCCGCAGCAGCACAGAAAAAAAAAAAAAGTCTTTTCAATTCCACAAGTCCTGGTCAACATAAAATTGGCACTTCTCCAAGCCAAGGAACAAAACAGCAGAGAACTTTCCTTATTCACAGTTTTGTGCTGTGGCCTTTTAAACAGCCGCAGATCAATGCAGGTGTTTGACGTAGCACCAGGCAGCATCCATGTCTGAAGGCAAAGCTTAAATTAAGTCGTTAAACATCCCCCTCCTCGACTTCAGAATCCCAATGCATTGCTCCTACCACTCCATGCTGATGATGGAATGGCAGCAGTGGTCCATGGCTCAATCCAAACACCCAGCCCTTGCCCACACTGCAAAATCTGCTCCCACTCAGTTTAACACAAGCAACATCCACGCACACAGGTGAGAACAGTGGTTTGCAAATCCAAAAATTTGCTGGAGTTCATCAAATTCTTCCTGTGAATGGTCTTCTGGTGCCCTCAGCTGAAGTGCACAGATTTAGGCTGACCTTATCTGCCTTTGCATCGAGAGATTTAGGGCAAAATAAGGAGAGTGAAAAATCTCATTGGTACAACTTTGCAGAGCTGCCAAGACTGATCATGTTACCACATCTGCAGGCGCAGGCGCAGTGAACCTCCGCAACTGCTTCCTCCTGCCTCAGGATCCTACCCTGGCTCCAACCCTACCAAAATATCAGACCAGAGATACATAAAAACAAAACTCGGTGGGGTTTTTTAAAAGTGCATACTTAAACCAACATTGTTTTTAAAAAGTATCGGTCAAGATAGATACACTAAAATGAACACTGGGAACAGAACAGCTTACTCCGACCTTCACAGTGCAATTACATAAACACTTAAGTAGGGTTTTGTCAGTCATATACTGTAAAAAAACCCTGAACAAACAGAAAGCCTCAAAATAAAAACTTCCTGCACTTAAATGACAAGCTTTTTTGAAGCTGTTATATAATTTGATGTACTGAAAGCCTGTTCCTAGTTACTATTAGGCATGAAGTTTGCCTCTCCAGCACCTTCCTGGACATCCTGCTTCTCCTATGAAGCAGATGATGTTTCAGATCACTCTGAGATTCACCTGAACCCCTGAGGCAGTCCAAGATGACCACTATGAGAAGGATTAACTGAGACAATAGACAAGCCATTGTTTAGCTCCACTCACACAGAATGCATATTCATGTAAAAAACCAAAGCTAGGCCAAATGCCAAAGATAAAACAGAACATGAATAAGGCCGGGAAAGAGTTATCGATGTCCTACTAGCCAAACACAACTTTTTTCCATTCTTTGTTCTTGTTCGAAGCACTAAAACAACGTGACTCATAGAAAATATGCAAAACTCTAGTTTAGCTTCCTCTGCTGCTCTTTACTCTGTTACTCCTGTTCTTCGACACCAGCACTTCGTGAAGACTGCCAAATCAGAGGGGAAATGAGCCAAACACTGGAAACATAAACACGAGGAGGTGTTGCAGAGGGTTTGACGGAGGGAGCAGGGCCTGGTACGGAGGAGGCCTCTCCCAGCACAGCGGTGGGGTGAACCCAGCAGCTCTGAGGAACCTTTCTGCAGGGCAGTGCCACAAAACTGGTACTGTCTGTTTCCATAACTGGTCAGCTTTAGGCGACTGAGGTCACTCTGCCAAGCCAGCAGAGCAGCACAGCCAGCGGCGTGAGATCTACCAGAGGGACTTGAACCGCAGCATTCAGGGAGGTTGGCGCTTTTGGGCTGCTCCAACCAGAAACTCGGGCAGGGAGACATTCAAAAAAATGAAAAGAAAGGAAAAAAAAAAACAAACACAAAACTGTTCTATGTTGGTTCTCCCTCCTGTTGTCACTCCCCTCCCCCAGCTTGTTAACTAAACTTTTCCTCTCCCGGGGATCTTTCTAATCCTTCAGTGAAGCCGTAATGAATTTGCAACATCAGTCACTTTGCAAACCCGCTTCAACGTGAATCAAGTTTACTACAAGCTCAAGAAAACACAGGGAATTCTAACAATCACATAGCCAGGAGGGGGATATAAATGGGAAAGAATAGAAGTACTGCTGGAAAATTGGTTTTCAATCATGTAAAGAAGGAGCGTGCATCATCCCCAGGGGCTTGAGCTAAGGCAGAACATCAGGATGGAAATACACACTAAGCCATTACCCAAAGCAGCAGATTATAGGCAAAGAGCAGAACCAAACACCAACTCCCGAGATAAAGACCCCATATTCTGTTTTCAAGAATTATTAAGGACCCAAAAAACCTCTCTCTGTAAATTCAAACCTGAGGAAGGTCACCTGACTGTGATATCAGTCCAAGTAGGTTGAAACTAAGTACCTGGAAGGCATTTTACACTTCCCCTCCCACTAGGCCAGTTTATCTGCACACAGACCCATGGGCTCTCACAGTACCTGTAGCGGCTTTACTAGTGATTCCAAAACGGAGCTGTGGGAAGAGCTGACACCCTGCCAGATGAATTGGGAAGTCACTTCCACCCACATTAATTCAGGAGAGCAGTTGTTCCACAGCGTATCAACAAAGCTTGCTATTTACCATCTGAGATGTGTAATACTATCAGACTTGGAAAGTTTTGGGAGTTTTGGCCAAGTGCCTTCTGTTTTCCACAGAAGACAACAGGTTTAGGTATTAAACTGAAGTTAAGGCAAACTGCTGAAGTTTGAGGGCCATGCACTTATCTAACAAAGTCAATTTACTTGCTACAGGTTTAAACAATATGAGAGAGAAGACCCTTCTCTACGCAGGAAGGAGCAAAACTAGCTCCTGTGCCACTGAGCTGGGTTTGTCTCCAGCCAAGTGTGTGACTTGGGCCAATCATGTCCCCGCTACCCCTCTTCTTTTATAATATGGCCTCTCCTGTACATCTTTAATCAACCGATTACAAATCCTACATCAATTAAGAGCTGCTTTTTTTCTTTTATGCTATATTGATAATAAAGGCAGCCTGGTACTAAAGCTTACAATGCATATTTAAAGAACAGGTTAGCTGTCGACACAAATCAGTTAGTGTGCCCCAGCAGTGCTATTCAAATGACTTAAATGAAGCCTTGCACTACAGCTGTTACTCTTTAAATAAAAAAGGAGGCAGAAAGGAAGTTGCAAGTGCTGCCTTTATGTCTAAGTTTATATCCAGAACGGAAGTTTGCTTTAAGCAAGATGTAGGAGGTAAAGGGAAGAAAACACAAAAGCAAAACCTGAGCATCCCTTCAAGACAACCTAGGTCAACTGAAGGCCATGGCTGAGGGTTGGACTGAGGTCCAGGAGGAAGGAGGTAGAACCAGGCCCAAGCTGGAGTGAAGCCTTTCCACACTGTGCCACCTCCAACAGCAGGACCTGGGCTACTGTCCAAGGGACCACCTGAGAGGCACCCCAGGAAAGGAAACAAACAGAATTGCCTCTTTACTAGTTACTTTTAAAAGTAAACAATTACAATGCAATTAACTTGAGTACAGCCAAAGCTTTACAGGTATCAGATTTACATGATTGTTTCCCACTTGCTAACTACAAAAAACTCGTCAAATTAAGCCATGAAAATCAGCCATGGACAAGGTGGTCTCATTTCCGGTGAGGTTTATCTAGGACTCAGAGTCACTCTACAGCCTTAGTCACAGCTCTTCCACGTCAAACGTGAAGTTTTAGCCATGGCTCCAGCCTCGCTAAGAGAAGGCTTGGGATGTGTCAGCCATGCCCGGCAGAAGGAAAAAATACCCTTAAATTAAAGCTAATCAAGAACACTGGGCAAAAAATAATGATAATTAGTATCCTCCTAGTAAATATTAGAGGATCTGCACTACCACCAGTAGCACTTCCTCAGGGCAGGAGGGATGATGTCATGCCTGCACATTACAGCATTGTCGGCCTCGCCTGGCTACACGCTGCTAACGGGACACTCCCTACAGAACTGGGACCACACGCTCAGCCTTCCTGCTATCACCAACCGGTTTAATAAGTGTTCAGAGAGATCTGCAATTAGCACAGAAATGCAGAATAACCATCAAACAAATGAAAATCAGGAAAAAAAAAATTCAACAGAATGAGAAAAAAAAAAAAAGCAGAGGAGACAGCTGTAACAGGGTGGCAAACAAAGATCTAAAGCTTGAAAGAGAGAAAGGAATGTGGTTAAAAAATCTCCCCTAAGGAAGAATACTCTGTACGCCCGAGCTCCAGCTGTTTGACTTGCCCTGCTCCCTCCTCCACTCCATTATCCACTCTGGCTGCGCTAATTTAACACAAACTGCCCGCCTGTGTCATCTGTTGAAAGGGGGGATTTCAGCAAAGCGGCCTCGGATGTGTCCATGCCCCGGGTGCAGAAAGGGAAAAACTTTGAGGTGGAAAGTCGAGGCCGCTTCTGGCGGGTCGCTTTGTGCCAAGAGCTTGGGAAGCTGCGAGGGAAGGCAGCAAGAGCCATTCCCGCTGCAGGCTCCGCTGCCGCCTCCACACGCAGCTCGGCTCCCACCCGGCCCCCCCATCTGCAGGCACAAACCTCTGCCCTCATCAGCAAAGCCATGCAACTCCCCGCAAGAGCACCCGAGAGCCCCCCAGCTCACGGCAAACACCCCCACGGCTGAGACAAGCGGGTCGGAAGAGTCAGGAGGACAGGAGAAAAGGAGGGAAAGGAATAAACCCGGCCAGTGCTAAAGTCGGGAGGCCTGGATTTCCACAGGGAAGGCATTTCCACGTTTGAGATACTGCGGGGAGAGCTGCGAGGGTTTGGAAGTCACATATGCAGCCAAAATGGCGCTGAGAATAAAAATATAATTTAAAGGAAGGTCGCCATATTGTAAACAGTGAGGCAGGGAGACACAGAGACAGCAACCTCCATTATTCCCGGCAGCTGCAGCAGCACGGAAGCGCTGGGAACGCCAGGCCTGGCCAGAGCCGCCACCACCGCCTGCCCCTCTCCAGCCAGGGCCCTCGGCAGGGTCCCCCCCGAGCCAGGCGGGCCCGGGGCGGCGTAGGGAGGGGAAGGCACCGCCGGGGGGGCGGAAGGCCGGGCAGGGGCAGCGCCAAGGCGGGCAGGCCGCGCAGCCGGCGGCCTCGCTCCTCCTCCAGGCCTCTCGCCCGCTGCTCGGCACAAAAAGAAAGGAAAGGGATGGACTCCCGGACCCCCAGAAAGCAGCGAGGGGGGGGTTTCTCCTCGGTCGCCGGGGATTGGTCTGGGGGGAGACGGACCTGGGGGGGGTCGCAGCTCCTTTTTGTCCCTGCCCGCCCCACCCGGCCCCGNCCCCTCCTTCCTTGCAGCTATCGCAGCTATCGTGGTTAGTGGCCCTGCCACTTCGCCGGGGCTCCTTCTCGGGCCTCCTGCTCTTCTTCTCCCCATCTTCGCTCTTGGGGGGAGCCAGGAGGGCCTGTATTTGCTGCACATGCACACACAGACACAGCGG
>VWZG01012103.1:2056-15778 GCA_013396735.1 Grallaria varia
CTCCCCAAATTTCAGGAATGGCAGCTCCTCTGCGCTATCACTGATCCCTAAATTCCAATGTCAGCTCCTCTGCTCCCCAAATTTCAGGAATGGCAGCTCCTCTGCTCCCCAAATTTCAGGAATGGCAGCTCCTCTGCTCCCCCACCGATCCCCAAATTCCAATGTCAGGCACCGTTTCTTTCCCTCTCATTGATAAAAATGCCCAGGATTCCAGGGATGTCCTTTCCCAGGATTTAGAATCCCACCTTTGGGCCAGATCTGCTCCTGGAAGTCCAGGGATGTTCCCAAAGGAATTTCACTTCACCAGCAGCACATCTGGCCCAGCTGTTTCCCCACCTGCCAGGGCAGACTGAGGAATGTTATCAGGATTTTTCTCCCATCCCTTTGGATATTTCAGATTCCACCAGAGGAATTATCCACCTTTCCAATGATTTGCCAGAACTAAACACAACACTCGGAGGTCACTTTAAAAGGTGACCCCCCTTTCTCTGCACATTCCTGAGGTTTTATGGAATTCAGCTTTTCCTTTTAAGTCCTCACAAAGCTGCTTTGGAGGAAGTTCCCTCCTGGCCTGGGCTCCTCTCATTGAAACAGGTTGGATTAAATTTGGGCTGAAACAAATGGAATTAAATTGGGGCACAGGACAAAAGGCTGGAGAAACAGAGGCTTTGCAACCCACCAACACCTGCAAATCATCCTGTCCTTCCACTGGGATCTCCCATCTGCTCCTGCAGCTGCTTTTGACCCACTTAAATTGGAAAAAAAAATATCAGGGATTAAATTCAACCAAATTAAACCCCACTACAAGGATCAAAGTTGACCCTGGGAAGAAAGTTTAGTCCTGCCTGTAAACATTGCCCAGGAAGAGATGAAATAAACTATCTGAGGGATTCTGCAATGAGAAAACTCATCCTCTGCCTCCCAAAAATGATTTTCTTTTTTTTCAGGGAATAAAATGCCAGAGTTTTAATGCAGCCTTGTCTCCCCAGGGTGGCTCTACGACTACACCCAGACCTACGTGTGCTCCTTCCTCCTGGCTGGGGGCTGTGCCCTCCTCTCAGCCCTGCCCTTCTGGCTCGAGCCCTGGGCACAGCAGTGGAAGCTCCAAAAAGCCAATGTGGACAAGCCCAGGTCCAGCTGACCTTGGAAAGGCTGGGCTGTGGCTGCATCCAGGGAAAGGCCAGCCATCCCAGGAAAAACCAACAGCAGCCACGGGGAAAACTGCACTTTTTAGGTGACAGACTCGGTCTGGACATCTGGATGTTGCTCCTGATTATATTCAGTTTGTGTATTTGGATATTTCTACTCATTAGATCCAGGCTGGATATGTAGATATTTCCCCTGATTAGACTCAGTTTGGATATCTGGTTATTTCTCCTGACTGAATCCAGATTGGATATCAGGATTTTGCTCCTGATTAGATCCAGTCTTGATATGTAGATATTTCCCCTGATTAGACTCAGTTTGGATATCTGGTTATTTCTAGTGATTAGATCCATTTTGGACATCTGGATATTCTGATTAGATCCAGCCTGGATATCTGGATGGTCTCCTGATTGGATTCAGGTGGCATGTCTGGATTTTGCTTCTGATTAGATCCAGTTTTTATGTCTGGGTATTTCTCATTATTAGATTGCTTGGATTTCTGAATATTGCTCCTGATTAGATCCAGACTGGATTTCTGGATATTACTCCTGACTGGATCCAGTCTGGATACCTGGATATTACCCCTGATCAGGTTCAGTTTCTGTATCTGGTTATTTCTCCTGATTGGATCCAGACTGGATATCAGGATTTTGCTCCTGATTAGATCCAGGCTGGATATGTAGATATTTCCCCTGATTAGACTCAGTTTGGATATCTAGTTATTTCTAGTAGATCCATTTTGGACATCTGGATATTCTGATTAGATCCAGTCTGGATATCTGGTTATTTCTCCTGATTGGATCCAGACTGGATATCAGGATATTGCTCCTGATTAGATCCAGTCTGGATATCTGGATATTTCTCCTGACCGGATCCAGTTTGGATATCTGGATATTGCTCCTCATTAAAGCCATCTGAGAAATTCCCAGTGTAGTGTTATTTGATGGGAAAGTACAGCCCTGTTGGACGTGGGTTTCACTGCTTTGCTCCTGAGCTGTGTTTTCCCATCCCTTGGATTTAATCCTGGGGTGTTCAATCCCAACAGCTCCAAACCAGGGCCATCCCTTGGATTTAATCCTGGGGTGTTCAATCCCAACAGCTCCAAACCAGGGCCATCCCTTGGATTTAATCCTGGGGTGTTCAATCCCAACAGCTCCAAACCAGGGCCATCCCTTGGATTTAATCCTGGGGTGTTCAATCCCAACAGCTCCAAACCAGGGCCATCCCTTGGATTTAATCCTGGGGTGTTCAATCCCAACAGCTCCAAACCAGGGCCATCCCTTGGATTTAATCCTGGGGTGTTCAATCCCAACAGCTCCAAACCAGGGCCATCCCTTGGATTTAATCCTGGGGTGTTCAATCCCAACAGCTCCAAACCAGGGCCATCCCTTGGATTTAATCCTGGGGTGTTCAATCCCAACAGCTCCAAACCAGGGCCATCCCTTGGATTTAATCCTGGGGTGTTCAATCCCAACAGCTCCAAACCAGGGCCATCCCTTGGATTTAATCCTGGGGTGTTCAATCCCAACAGCTCCAAACCAGGGCCATCCCTTGGATTTAATCCTGGGGTGTTCAATCCCAACAGCTCCAAACCAGGGCCATCCCTTGGATTTAATCCTGGGGTGTTCAATCCCAACAGCTCCAAACCAGGGCCATCCCTTGGATTTAATCCTGGGGTGTTCAATCCCAACAGCTCCAAACCAGGGCCATCCCTTGGATTTAATCCTGGGGTGTTCAATCCCAACAGCTCCAAACCAGAACCATCCCTTTTCTTCCTGGGCGTTCCCAGAAGCAAAGCCGAGTCACCCCTTGGGATGAGGCAGACAAGGAGCTCCCAGGAGCCAAAGCACACCTCGCTCTTCAGACTCAAGTGACGAGCCCTGGGGAGGGATTAATGGGCAGGGAGACAGGGATTGTACTTCCATGAGGATACGGACAGGGGCTGCTCCACATTCCTCCTCCCCGCAGGACGTGGCTGTTCCATCTCCCAGCATCTCTCATTTGGCACGGCTCAGATGTCCTGGAGGCAAACCCAGTTCTGATTAAAACAGAACCACACGAGAGCAAAGCCAGAGCCCAAAGCCACCCTCAGCCTGCTCTGCCCTTCCCCACGTTCCCAACCATCCCGAAATCCCCTGGGAGCATCCCAAAAGCCTTTTTCCCAAGGCAGCTCCAATACGGAGCCTGTATTTAACCAGTATCCTAGGAATTTAATTTTGATGGTCTTTGACTTTCTTTCCAGTAGTGAAGTTGCAATTTTTTGCAGCATTATTATTATTTGAAATTATTTTGTCAGCCTGGGATACCACAAGGATTCATTTCAGCCACTGGCATTATCCTTCTTTTTTCCTCTCCCTATTTTTTTATTATTAAATTGCAAAGAGATTTAGTTAGCCTTTTTTTCTCACCCTTTTTTTCCCCACATCCTTTTTTTTAATATTAAAGCATCAAGAGAGTTGTTTCCCCTATAGAAACACTCCTTTAAACTGTCAAGTGGGTTATTTCAAGCCCGGAATTAAGTGGTCTATGATTTAATAAAAATCTATAGAATATTATAAAAATATTAAGGAATTCTTGTCACAGGTAAAGAAGTTCCTCCACATGGGCCAAATTCAGCACTTACACAACTACACAGTGGCAAAGAAACTGTGCTTAAATCGGGGAAAAATTAAAGGGAATGGGGAATATGCTACAAAATGGTTCATTTAGTGGCTTCTCCCAGGAATCCACAGGCAGGAAGTGCTTTGGGAATGGTCCTTTTACACTTTAACCACCAGCTTTTTACACCTTAAACCTGAACATCCAACACTCTGGATTCAGATGGACCAGTTAATGTCTGTATCCAGGACAGGATCTCCAGTGGGACATTTCCCAAGCCAACAGGATTTGAGAAGATTCTTATTTAAGGAGAGTCCAAGGCCCTGGGATGTAGGCAGGGTTTGAGCTGGGGAGGTGTAGTTTGGCTCAGCCAGTCCTGTCCTCATTCACTCAGGCCCTCCTGCAGCACAGATGACAATTTCACTTAAAAACTGCAGTTTTTGCCTCTTGAAGCATTTGTGACCCTCACTTTTGCCCTGAGCAAACCAGACACCGCCACCAGCTCTGCTCTGCTGCCAGAACAGGGGCTCTGAGGGACATTTGCCTCAAGCTTTTCCAACCCAAGAGCTTTAAAAACCTCTCATTGTGCTTCTCCCTGAGTTCAGCAGAGCTTGGGTCACTACCAGGGCGAGGACAAAGGACAAAGGAGAGTCAACCCACCAAACCCTCACCCCTCTGCTCTCACTCCACAGGATTTCCAGGTTCTGCTCTCGCCCTGGGAATAAACCCCCCTTGTTTGACACCTTCATCCTCCCACCACAGGCCCGGGTCAATTTTCACCTCTTTTGCTACCAAGGAACAACTTCCAGAGGAACGTGAAGCCCACACCTTCCATCATCCCATGGGCTCCCCTCCCACCCTCCAGGTTTTTAAGGAGAGGCCTCCCTGTCCTTTCCACCACACCAATTCCTCACCTTGATTTAGCAAAATGGGCTTTCCAACCGCTCGACCCCTCGGGAAAGCTCAGGAGCTCCCGTTTCCCACAGTATCCCACCCCACAGATGGGCACCACCACCCTTTATTGGCCCCCAAAATAACTGTGCACAAGGGAAGTGCCTTTCTCCAGCCACAATTACCTCTTGCCTATCCAAAAAAATGCTGAGGAAACCAACGCTCATAATGGGAAACTCCTCCCAGGCTCCCTGGGAGTCCTTCCATTGGCATGGGAGGTGGGAAAGGTCTTCAAACCTTTGTCTTTCAGCTGATCAAGCTCTGAGTAACATCTGGTGGGCAAAGACACTTCACTCCTCACACCTCTGGCTAGGAAGGGAAGCACAGAACAGATGGTTTAGTTCCCTTTGCAGCTGTGAAAAAAACCATTTATTGACTCGCCCAATACAACAGGTGCATCAGAGAAACCAACAGGGATGGGGTGGGAGCAACTGCCCAGAGGGGATTTCTCCACCCCAGGGAAACCAGCTTGCAAATAACTTCTCAAATCTGGTTTGGCTTAGGGAAGACTCGGGATAGATGCAAGAGCAGGGCTTGCTGGCACACAAAGGAGGTTAAAACATGGCATCTCTGAGGTTGCCCTGGAAGGTCCCTTTGTCCCCAAACCCCTTCACACAACCACAGGGTCACCGAGGTTAGAAAATCCCTCCAAGGTCACAGAGCCCAACCTGTGACCAAACAGCACCTTGTCCACCAGAGCAGAGCACTGAGTGCCACCCCCAGGGTGCTCCCTGAACACCTCCAGGCACGGGGATTCCACCACCTCTAGGAAGCTCATTCCAACACTTAACAACGAAGAAATTATTCCTGCAAATCCTTCCCTTTCTCCAGGGAAACTCTTCCCTTACTCAGCAGCAGAACGCAGCAGGAACAACGAGGAGCAATGACTAAAAATGACCTTCAGCATGAAAAAAATGTGGTTGAAACGTGGTGCCCTCCCAGCCACCCCTCCCTGTCCTGGGAACTCCGGGTCCAAATGGATCCCTCCTGCTTCCAACTCACACGGACCTCACAAACAGCATCTCGACACTTGGCATTGAAAAGAAATCACCCAGAACCTCCTGGAGCCTTCCAAGAAAATAATCTTACAACAGTTGATTTATGGGGGTTCCTGTCCCAATAACAGGAGGCTGCCCCACCATTACATTGCAGGGAGTTGTCCTCCCCCCATGGTCCCCCCCAAGGGGGTGCCCCACAGAGAGACACACAGAGACCACCGGAGAGGAAGCAGAGAGAGAGTTCATTACATGGGCAGAGGTATTTATACCTTCTCCATGGATCGTAAAAGAGCCAATAGAAAACTAGGAATAACAACCAATAGGAAACTAGGAATAACAACCAATAGGAAACCAGGACTAACAACCAATAGGAAAGGGTTAACTAAGGGCCAATAGGAAACTTCAAACACACTTCAAGGATACATTCTTTCAGACCCATCCAATAGGAAACCAGGAATAACAACCAATAGGAAAGGGTCAATTAAGGGCCAATAGGGAACTTTAAACACACTTCAAGGATCCATTCCTCCAGACCTATCTAAGGAGATCAGGGTTCCTCTCATGGAATTTTGGAAAGAAGACACAGTGACTCAGGGAAAAAACACAGAAACTCCATCTAAAACAATAGAGACAGCCTCAGCTTTTAAGGTATTCAGGTGAGCTTTTCTTCCTTCTTCACCAGCCCATTTCTCACAAGACTTTTTCCATTTCTGATATTGTTTGTTCACTGCCACATAATCTAACTTGGGATAAATCGAAAACCTTGTAAAACCAAACCCAACCTCAGCACTGAGTCCAGACTCACTCAGCGGAGCATTTCCCTGCCCCAAATTCATTTTCTCCCCATGGCATAACGTGTTATGGCTGGATTCTGATGGGAAATCCCACATGGAAGCATTTTAACCAAGATTCATTGGTTTAAAAACCATCTAAAGTTCATGGTGCAAAGAAACCAAACACTAAAGATGCCTTCCAAAGATCCAGTGACCTGCAGGGTCCCAGAGTCTGCTTTGGGGGGAATCCAAGTGACCAAAGGCTTTTACAAGGAGCCCAAGGGAACAGCCCCAAATTTTCACTGTATTCCTATAAAAACCTGGAACAACACCTGAGTCCCTTTGGGAAAAAAAACCAACAAAACTTTATAAAAATAAATAGTTCTCTGAGTACCAACAGAGAGAAGACTGGGACCCTGAATCCTGATTCACCTGCTGCTGCAGTGAAGAATTAATTAATCCCGGGTTTGTTCATCCAAACAACTGGGCTGCACAGCTCCTTCCTGGGAATTGAAGTGGGAGGAAATGCTTCCCCACTGTGAAGTCAGGGATTTGTTTTCAGGTGCAACAGGACTGGGATCCTGAATTCTGATTTAATTTTAGCACCACAGGATCAAGGAAGCAAGGAAAAAAAAAAAAAAAAACATAGAATCAGCTCCCTGGACAAGACACGNTTTGGTCACTCGGATTCCCCCCAAAGCAAACTCTGGGACCCTGCAGGTCACTGGATCTTTGGAAGGGATCTTTAGTGTTTGGTTTCTTTGCACCATGAACTTCAGATGGGTTTTAAAAACCAACAAAACCTCATGAAAATAAATAGTTCTCTGAGTACCAACAGAGAGAAGACTGGGACCCTGAATCCTGATTCACCTGCTGCTGCAGTGAAGAATTAATTAATCCCGGGTTTGTTCATCCAAACAACTGGGCTGCACAGCTCCTTCCTGGGAATTGAAGTGGGAGGAAATGCTTCCCCACTGTGAAGTCAGGGATTTGTTTTCAGGTGCAACAGGACTGGGATCCTGAATTCTGATTTAATTTTAGCACCACAGGATCAAGGAAGCAAGGAAAAAAAAAAAAAAACCATAGAATCAGCTCCCTGGACAAGACACGGCTGCTGCACTCAAGGATTAGTCAGTTATTCCTGGGTTTGTGCCATCCAAACTGCTCCCATCCTTCCTCAGAGCTGCAGGGGCAGGAAATGCTTTTCCATTGTTAATCAGTGATTTATCCCCGGGTGTAATCCTGGAGGAGGAGGAGGAGCCTGGACACCCTCTGGGATCTGATCCCAGGCTGTGGCACGACTGATTTATGGGGTTGGCACCTGCTGCGTCCTAAACCCACTTCCAGTGGTTTCACATGTGCCAGGACTAAAAGCTGCAAAGACTCAGCTCAGGCCTATCAACGCTCCAGAAGTTGGTGCAATCGGAGCTGCATCCCTGACTCACGCTAGAATTACTTTATATTAATATTTTATATTAATTAAAGTCACAGAACACCCCTGAGGGTCCCAGTTATCAGCCACAGGTGCCCCTCCCTCCTCCTGTATTCCTGGAAACCTCCTCTGGATCATGGAAAGTCAGGGAAGAGCTTTTAAAAAGGTGGATTTAGTGCTTCCAAAGTCCACAAAATACACCCTGCCATGGTCAGGCTCTGCCTCTGATATAAAAAGTAATCTCTAAAAACCAAGGCTGTGACTTTCCCAGATGCCAACATGGGATAAACCCAGGCCCTGGATCCGAGGATGTCGATCCTGATGTTCACTGCACAACAAGGAACAACCTGTAACTCGCAATAAAATCCCCTCCATGGGTTGGGCTGGAATTATTTCAGCTGGTTTTACCAATGTGCACGGGAATGGGTTTGCTTGGAAAACTGGCTGGCAATCACAGAGCCACTCAGGGGGCTGGGACCAGGGTGAGGGACAGCAATTTTGGGGTTTAAGCCGTGCCCTGGGATGTCACACTGACCCTTTCTTGGCACCTCGGTGGCCTCAAACACAAACCCACAGTGAGAAACACCAGGTTCCAGGACATGCAGGGGAGGAAATCTATAGAATTCTGGTCTTAAAGGAGAACAAGAGGCTTTTTAATGGTAGGCATGGGTTGGGGTTTGGGTGGTGGCCACAACACGCCCCAAAGATGCTCCAGCTCTCAACACTCAAAGGTTTCAGCCTTTACCTTAAGCCACATGAAAAAAGCCAAAAGCAATTTAAAATAGCTGGGTGAGGATATGACAAAGGGCCTTCCAGCAACAGGAAACAGGCTGTTCTCCCTTCACCCCATCTGGCACACCCCACGGGTGGTTCCTGCTGTTTCCTTGCCCTCAAACCCCTTGATAACAGGAACATTTGGCTGCTTTGGGGCTGGTCCCCCCGCTGCAGCCGGGTTTACAGTTCAGAGCGTCATTAGGCTGAAACTCAGCAGAGCTTGGATTAAAAAGTTGTACTTCTAGGGGGATAAAAGCCTCCCCAGGAGGTGGGAGGTGTTTAGAAAATAATAATAAAAAGCTTTAAAGGTACCACAACAGTTTTCATTGAAGTCCATGGGAATTTAGAAATGCTTCTAATGAACAAAAATTAAACCAGATGTTTGAAAAACCAGAAGTTTTAGCTTTAGCTGAGAGATCCTCATGGGCAAACTTCCCGGCCTGCAGGAACCAGAGGGGAGATGGGTACTCTTGCTTGTGGCCATGGACAATTCCAGAAGTAATTCATGAGTCAAAGGCTCATTTCCAAAGCAGACTTTGCCTCCAAAGCCACCAGTGAGCTTTGCAAAACCTTCCCCTACAGATATTCCTCACGTGGACCAGATGGAGCAGGGATTGTACTCTGGAATGGAAGAGGCAAAGGGTGGCTTTACAATACCCCAGTGAGGAATAAAACACCAATAAACTGAGCTCCAGCCCCTCCAGCCTTTGGCCAGGCAGGGCAAGGGAGTCACCACCACCCTGGGTGAGATAAGGGCAGGCACAGCGAGGAGATACCTGGGACTGGGCTCTCCCAGCCTCCAGCTGCTGCTGGGACACAGCTCTGAGTGCCCTGAGGAAGAGCAAAGGCACTTGCTAAAGACATCTGAGAGCCAGGAATGAGTCTGTGCCAGGGGAGAAAGCTGGGCTGGCAGATGGGAAACAGAAGGTCTTAGAATCACAGAATCCTGCAATGGTTTGGGTTGGGAGGGATCTTAAAACTCAACCAGTTCCACCCCCTGTCATGGGCAGGGACACCTTCCACCAGCCCAGGTTGCTCCAACATTGCCTTGGAGGCTGCCAGGGATGGGGCAGTCACAGCTTCTCTGGGCAGCCTGAGCCAGGGCCTGCCTACCCTCCCAGGGAAGGATTCCTTCCATATCCCCTCTCCCACCTAACTTCCCCTTTTTCAGCTTGAACCCATTGCCCCTTGTCCTGTCACTGCAGCTGCTGGTGAAGAGTCCCCCTGGATTCCTGTCCAGAGCCTCGCGTGTTATCCACCCACGAGAAGCAGCACAAGCAACCCCAACATCCCTTTTCTCACCACGTCCTCCCCACAAACCTCAGCTCAACGGGTGGTTCAAGACCTCACCCTGGGCCAGACCTTTGCCCAGCCCAGGTCAGAGCTGGAGCTCCCCAGGCTGGCCTGGCCACACTGCAGGGCCACACCTAAAGCAATGGCTTGGCCAAGGGGGCTGCAAACCCCACCACGGTCCAAAGGGCTGCAAACCCCACCATGGTCCAAAGGGCTGCAAACCCCACCACGGTCCAAAGGGCTGCAAACCCCACCATGGTCCAAAGGGCAGCAAACCCCACCATGGTCCAAGGGGCTGCAAACCCCACCATGGTCCAAGGGGCTGCAAACCCCACCATGGTCCAAGGGGCTGCAAACCCCACCACGGTCCAAAGGGCTGCAAACCCCACCACGGTCCAAAGGGCTGCAAACCCCACCACGGTCCAAAGGGCAAGTCCTCTCCAGGGGCAGACAGAGCTTAACAACCACCCTGTGAGATCTCACCAGCTTCCCTTCACTCAATCCCTTCGGCACCTCAGACACACCTAAAGTGTCTGATTTTACAGGCTGGAACGGCTCTGAAAGGAGACACAGGCTGAAGGATCACTGAGAAAGGCCAGGGAAACCTGCCAGTTGGGGGCTGGGTTGAGTTGAGAGCATTGCTAAAAGTCAGGCTGACCTATCACCGGATCTGTGGACAGGAAGGACCAAAGGGAACTGAAAATCTCCAATTGCAGAAGTAGGTATGAAGGTCAAGGCAGGGAAATAAGGAGATGAAACAGCCATGACCCACAATAAATCTTCAGCTCATCCACTCCTCTGAGCCGACCACATGCACACACATCCCATCCCATCCCATCCCATCCCATCCCATCCCATCCCATCCCATCCCATNCATCCCATCCCATCCCATCCCATCCCGGGACAACACACAGGAGCTCAAAAGCTTGGGACGAGCAGCTGGGCTGGGAGGTGGCAACTCATTCATCCACAGCAGCACCAGCACGTCTGACAGCACCCACAGCTCCATCTCCCAACCCTGTTTAATTAGTACATCCCTGGAATGGGATACAAAGGACTGACAAAATAGGAGACACCTTTGCCTACCATGTCCAAGTTCCCTGCTCCTACCAAAGGCACCTCGACTCCACCAGCACCCACAGCTCTGTGTTCCTACCATGTTTAACTAATGTATTCCTGGAGTGGGATACAAAGGATTGACAAAGAGGAGACACCTTTGTGCCCCACATCCACATTCTCTGCTCCTACTGGAGGCACCTCAACTCCATCAACATCCACACCTTCATTTTCTGTTTTTAATTAATAAAGCCCTGGAGTGGGATACAAAGGATTGACAAAGAGGAGACACCTTTGTCCCCCACATCCACGTTCTGTGTTCCTACAAGAGCCACCTCAACTCCATCAGCACAGGGACAAACAGGATGAACACCAGGAGGCTCCTGTTAAACCCACCATTCCATGTGGAGCTGATCCAGCCTCTCCGAACTTCCTCTGCCTTTGGATTTTACTTCTTCCAGTTCTCAAACCAGCTCTAATTACACTCAGCACACAGCTCCGAGCCCGTAACTACACGAGACACAATGGGAATCCCAAATTCATCACCCCCAGAGCCTTCCCACTCCCCTCCGTGCCCTTTCTGCAGCCCCCTGGCCTGTTCAATGGAACCCTTCGTGGTTTTGCACTGACCCCCAGGACACGCAGGGCGAGCAAACCCTCCCGCAGCAGTTGCCATTTCATAGCAAACCAGCAGCACGAGGCCAACACAAGGTTGTTATTGGCCAAGAACAGAATCTGGGCCATCTGATGTCTGAGACTTATTAATTCAGCCGCAGCTGGGAAAAGCACAGTCCTAAAAAAATGTGTGAATTCCAATAACTGGTTCCCGACTAATCCGCTCGCGCCGCTCTCTGCTGCAGCGCAGTTAATTAAATGGTGCTCGTTATAAATCCACTTTCCCCCGAAGTCTCATTAGCCAAATTAATATGGTGCATATAGAGCACTTAACCCTTTCAAGAGACTGGATTTAACACCAGCCTGGTGGCTGGAACATCCCTGTAAACCACTCGGAATGCAGACCCAGCACCCGAAAAACAACTCATGACCACAGGAGAATCATCCCACACCACATCCCACGATAGCTCCAAGTCTCTGGAATAAATACATCATGTAAAGGAGACAGGGAATAATCTCCCAGTTAAACACACGATGAAATCTGATGCAGAGAGGCAGAAATCTTCTGGAACAGCCACTGACACATCAAAGGTTCAACAAAAAGCGGAAGAGCGCCCAAGACCTGGCACACACCCCCCCTGGACATGTGAGCAGGTGCCAAAAACATCCCCTTTTTTTGGGTTATACTGAGAGATCACCCCCCCAGCCCAGGCAAAGAGGTTGAAAGCAGCTCCCACTATTGCCACCAGCCCCAACCTTCTGCACAACACTCCGGATGAGACTCAGAGGTTGGATCTCAACAGCACATGGAACACACCGCAAAAAATACGAATTTTAACTACAAACACCAACTTCCAGAAGCAACAGCGTCTCCCAAGTCTCCCCTGCTCCATTCCTTCCCCTCATTACCAGCAACAGCTATAATTGCTCCATTTCCAAAAAACAGCTTCATTTACATCATTACACCCGCCATAGCCCATAAACACAGATCATTTGCCAAATTCATTGGCTTGGCTTTTCCTTAGCAACACATGGAGATTGCAAACACTGTTCTGGATTAAAGCAGCGTTAATTCAAGCAGCTCATGAAGTCAAAACAACAGCTCCAGCTTGCCAAGCTGAGGACACTCAGTTCGATCTACAGAGTTTCTTAAGAGGAGCCCCCAAACAAACACAGAAGCACATCCAAGAATTGGATCCACTGCTGCCATCCCAGAGCAGGGCGTTGATGGGATAAAACACGTTAGTAAGAGTTAGTCAAGTGGAGAATCAAGATTAAAAAAGAACAACCACCTTCTTTCACAACACAATTCAGTCCAACCTCTTCCACCCCCTTACCTGTTTCAGGGATTTACACAGCGCTTTGCCCCGGGAACAGACACCTTGCAGAGCATCCGTAGGTTGGAAGGCACTGCATCCTAGCAAAGCTCCTGCACTAGGCCAGCACTAGGTTCGTTATCCATGGAGGTTAAAGTATGTCAAGGCAATCAGGGCAAAGTGCCACTCGAGGCGTCTTCATCGCACGTCACAATTATTTAACACAACACCACGAGAGGTTCTGAAGCCCAACGATGCAACAGTGGCAGCTCCTCTTGATGATGGTCCTCCAACACGCCCTGAAGTCTCCTGCAGCAAACACGGGGTCGTGCTCCTGCTCGGGAACAGCTTCCACGGCCCAGGAGCCCCCGAATTTTCGGGGATTTTCGGGATGCCTCCCATTTTTTTCCTGACACCAGGAGGCGGCTGCAAGGGGACCCTGGGGCACAAGCAGGGTACATGCACATCCGAGGCGTGCTGGCTTCAAAAGTGGTCAAAATAAGGCACTGAGACACCAACTCAAAGGTTTAAATTACCACCTCCAGCTCTCAGGAACTCTTCATCCGTTCAGCAGCAAACCCATAACTGCTGAAAAGCCCCTGGAGGTGGAGGAGCGCCTCGTTTTATTAACAGCACTTAAACACTCTTAAGGACTCGTTTCTCTTTTTCTTTTGGCAATTTTGGTGCAAAGGTGTTTGTTTGGTTTTTTTAACGTGCAAAGATTCAAAGCAATCTCGGAACTCTTTTTTTTTTTTTTTCTTCCAAATTAA
>VWZG01012103.1:25155-41996 GCA_013396735.1 Grallaria varia
CCTGCCTTGCCCTCCCCTCCCCTGCCTTGCCCTGCCCTGCCCTGCCCGCTGTGGGACCGTGAGGAGCCGCAGGGTCCTGTTCTGCCTCGAGGCCTCTGAACCTCTGTCAATATTCCCCACTGAAAGCCTCAAAAACCAGTGTTCTGCTGATTTATTCCGTCTTTCCCCGGGGAGCCGGAGCTCGGCTCAGTGGTCGGGGAAGGGGAAGAGCTTTGGATTCGGTCTGAGGGGAAGGTTGGGAGCTGCTGCAGCCTCTGGGGCAGGGAAAACCCTTCCCGTGGGGCAGGGAAAACCCTTCCCGTGGGGCAGGAACGGCTCCAGGCCCTGGGGTTTGTGAGGATCCCGATCCTGCTCTAACGCCTGTATTTTGTGAGGATCCGGCTGCCATGTGGAGCCCTGGGCTCTTCCTCCTCTTCCCCCCTCTCTGCTCTGCCTGTGGGAATTGTGGAAAGGAAAAGAAAGGTTCAAAGAATGGCAAAACTCTGGAAGGGGCTGGATCCATCCCCCCGTCACTGCTCCTTCCTGTCCCTGCATCCTACAATCCCATAAGTCATCCTCCTAAACCCTAATTCCCCCATAAAACCCTTAATTTCAACACCCAAACTCCAATTTCACCCCTCCCACGCTCTAAACTTATCTGACCAAACCCCAGTTTCACTTCCCTAACCCTCATTTCACCCCACCAAAACCCAGTTTGATTGCCCCCAAACCCCAATTTCACACTCCAAACCCTGATTTCTTACCCCTAAACCCCTGTTTATCCACCCAAGCTCCAATGTAATCCCCCAAAACCTTAATTCCCTTCCCTAAACTCCAATTTCACCCCAAACCCCTACCACCCCACCAAATCCTACTTTCCCTCCCTAGATTCCCATTTCATCCCCAAATCCTGATTTCACCCACTAAACCCTAATTTCCCCCTCCCAACGCCCAATTTCATCTGAAACCCACTTTACATCCTCCCAACCCCAAATTTCATCCCCCAAACCCTAATTTCAACCCCTGCCTCAACTCCCCCTTCCTGTCAGGGAGTTGCAGAGCCAGAAGGTCCCCCCTGAGCCTCCTTTTCTCCAGGCTGAGCCCCCCCAGCTCCCTCAGCAGTTCCTGGTGTTCCAGCCCCTTCCCCAGCTTTGTTCCCTTCTCTGGACGTGCTCCAGCCCCTTCAATGTCCTTCTTGTCCTGAGGGGCCCAGAACTGACCCCAGGATTCGAGGTGTGGCCTCATCAGTGCCCAGCACAGGGGACAGTCCCTGCCCTGGTCCTGCTGCCACACCATGGCTGGTACAATCCAGGTGCCATTGGCATCTTGCCCACCTGGGCTCATGTTCAGCTGCTGTCACCAGCACCTCCAGGTCCTTTTCCAGCTTTCCAACCATTCTTCCCCCAGCCTGGAGCATTCCATGGGGTTGTGGTGACCCAAGGGCAGGATGGGGCACTTGGCCAGTAGTTACTGGCCACCAGCTGGATGTAGAAACACAGAATTACAGAATGGTTTGGGTTGGAAGGGACCTCAAAGCTCATCCATTCCCACCCCCTGCCATGGGCAGGGACACCTTCCACTAGCCCAGGTCACTCCAGGCCCCATCCAACCTGCCCTTGGACATTTCCAGGGATGAGGCAGCCACAGTTTCTCTGGGAATTCCATTCTCTGGGAATTCTCAGGGAAGGATTCCTTCCCAGATTCCCATCTATCCCTGTCCTCTCAGTTGGAAGCTGTTCCCCCTTGTCCTGTCACTGCAGGCCATTGTCCCCAGTCCCTCTCCAGCTCTCCTGGAGCCCCTTTAGGCACTGGAAGTGGCTCTCAGGTCTCCCTGGAGAGACTGGACATTCCCAGCTCTCCCAGTCTGTCTCCAGAGCAGAGGGCTCCAGCCCTTGGAGCATCTCCACGGCCTCCTCTGGACTTGTTCAAGCCACTCCCTGTGGAGACACAACTGAAGGATAAAGCTCAGGCATTATGATTTCCCCCAGGAAAAATTGTTATTCTGTCAAGACGGTTCCATTTCCCAGCAATATCTTAGTTCCAGAGCTGCTGATAAGGCTTCTGGAGGCTGGGTTGGAGTTCATTGAGGCACAGTACGTTTTAGGGATCAAATATCCCAGTTTGCAATAAAAAACCCATCACTTTAGTCTGGATCAGATGCCCCCACGTCCCATACAGAGACCTGTCCCCTCCCTGCCAGCTCCCCTCCCACGGGTCCCAGGGTGTCTCTAGGATCATGGAATGGTTTGGGTTGGAAGGACCTTATACCTCATCTCATCCCACCCCTGCTGGGACACCTTTCACTAGCCCAGGTCCCCAGAGGAGCTGAGGGATTGCTCCTCAACGAGGTGAGGGAAAACTGTGGAGAAAACCCTATTTTGCCATATTTCAGCTTCATCCTTGAGGTTACATCTGGTAAAATGTGGCCCAGCTCCACTGGCTGGAGAAGAAATCCATCACCACGGTCCTGTTCTTTGTGGGTTTGGGAGAGAAAGACAGGGATTAAAATTCCTCAGTTGATGAGTCACACAGTGAAAGACACCTTGGAGGAGCACTGGGCCACATCACACTCCTGACAGACATTTAATCTGATTTCAGGCCTCCTGGCCTTCTAGTTGCGAGGGGAGACTCTTCTCCAGGATTTTTCCACCTCTGCATCAGCTGCTGTTGCTGTGGATCTCTGTGGTGTGTTTTGGGGCAGGTTTGGCACTGGGAAAAGGCAGGAAGGAGCTCTGGAGAGGATCAGGCTTTGTCAGGCCATGAAAAGTAGGAATGTCCCCTCGGGCCCAGGCTGGATAAGGAGCTGAGCTCTGCTCTGCCTGAGTTTAGATATAAGTGTATGAATAATTCAGGTGCCAGATGGCCCTGGAACCCCTGGCTTTGATCTAAACATCTAATTATATCTGGTGTTGGTGGGAGCTGGGCAGCCAGGTCCCTCTGCGGATCTGGGCTCATCCCGGAGGACACCTGGGTGTTGCAAAACCACAGAAATCCACTGTTTTCCTGAAGGAAACCCCATTCTCTTGGGGTTCACCTGTGCATTTCCCTTTCCAAACCTGGGTGTTGCAAAACCACAGAAATCCACTGTTTTCCTGAAGGAACCCCCATTCTCTTGGGGTTCACCTGTGCATTTCCCTTTCCCAGCGTGGCTGGAGCAGATCCCAGAGCAGCAGGTTGGGCTGATGGAGGAGCAAAGGGGCTGCTGGTGGGATCCCACGGCTCCCTCTCTGACCTTGCTGATCCACGCAGGCTCCCGAGCACCTCGGCTGGGGAGGCACCTGCTCGTTTGCATTTTGCATTCAGACGAGCTGCCTTTCTGCCAGGAGATGTGCTCAGATCCCCAGCTGGCCGCCGGGAACATGGAACTCCATCAGCTCCACTGAGGTGAGGCCACAAGAGCCCTCCCGGGAGCGGAGCTGCCGCATCCTCCGAGCCGGAGAGGAGGCAAAGCTTGCCCGGCACGGCTGCCGTGAGCCCGGCGATCCCTGCAGGTCACACCTCGCCTGGGCCAGCAGGAATGAAGCTGGAGAACATCCCCGCTGCGGGATGCTGGGCAGCTTTGACGGCCAACACCTCCCAGCACCTCGAGGAAAGCTGGAGGAGAGCGGATTGCTCCCTGCAGCCTGGAAAGCAGAGTCCCACTGCACGGGATGGGGGACAGCGTCAATCAGTATTCCTCAGCCTTCCCTGTGATTCCGCCAGAATTAACCTCTCCGAAAAAAAATTCTAGAAAGAAATTCCTTACAGAGAGAGTGGTCAGGCATTGGAATGGCCTGCCCAGAGAGGGGGGGGATTCACCGTCCCTGGAGGGTTTTAACCTGAGATTGGACGTGGCACTGAGTGCCATGATCTGGTAAAGGGACTGGAGTTGGACCAAGGGTTGGACTTGATGATCTCGGAGGTCTTTTCCAACCCAATCAATTCTATGATTCTATGGTTCTAAAGCCAGGCTCGTGTTGTCCACGTGCAGCTCCGAGGGCTTTGAGGAGAGCTCTGAGCCCCCAGGGAAGGGTGGTCGCGTCCCGATGGAGCATCCTCGCCACCAGCAGCGCCACACACCCCGGCGGTCCCCAACGTGGTGTCGCCGGGGCTCTGCCGGCGGGCAGGGCAGAGCAGAGAGGAGCAGGACGAGGAAGCGCAGCCCCCGCCCGTGCCGCTGCCGGCAGAGGGCAATGGCAGCCCGGCAATTACCGGCAGCCCGGCAATTACCGGCAGCCCGGCAATAGCCGGCAGCGCTCCGGCCCCGCTGCCGCCGCCGCAGCCCAGCCCGAGCCCCTCTGCCCCGGCCCCTCACCCACCCCCGCTCCCTTTTCTTCTCCCTTTCATCTCTTTCTCTCCACTGCGTGGGGAGCGCTCGAGTTTAATAAGTAATGAAGGAATTTATGGAGCCATTAGCGTGGTAATTGTTCGCTTTCCACCTCATATTCCAAGATTAATGGAGAGGGGAGAAGAAACACCCGAAGTACAGAGAGACTGAAGGCAGGATCAGGGGGCGAGGATCACCTGGCAGGGCCACATCCTTCCCAATGGCCTGTGTCCTGAGGAGGGCTGGGGCACGGACACGGGTCTCTAGTGGCAGAGATTTGGGAACCCGGGGCCCCGGAGCTCCCCTTTTCCCTCTCTGGGACCCGCTGGGGATGGTCCCACTCAGGACAGTGATGCCTGCACAGGGTGGACCCACTGATTTTGGGTGCCCACCCCTGGTCCTTCGTGGCAGGAGGCTCTTCCTGCGGGGCAGCAGCCCGAGGAAGCCAAGTGGAGCTCTGGGAATCCATAAATCCATGGATTTCAGGTGTTTTGGCTCTGCCCTGTCTCCGGTCCATCTGCCCCCTGCAAGCTGCTGCCTTTGCCTTCCAAACTCTACCTGCGCTCAGAGGAGCAGCGAGTCCCACCGCGCTCCCTGAGAAACCCCTTCCCTGGAATGCGCTCCGTGCCATTCCCTGCTGGGCTCCTCTCCCTGCTCGGGAGGAGCGGCCCGGCCCGGCAGGGCTCGATCCGAGCCCGAGCCCGCTCCCGAGCCCGCTCCCGAGCCCTGCAGGGAGGCGCCTTTAAACGGCGGAGCCTCCGCCGGAGCCATTCCCGTGTCCCCGCACGGTGACATGGCTGGCAACGATGGACGGGCTGGAAGTTGCTGGGCAGACACCGACCAAGTGACAGCTCCAGAGGGCGGGGGGGACACACCTCACACAACCACAGGGGCCCGAAACGCCCCAGACAGCCAAACCTCACCCCAGCCGGGGCTCTCGGCTGCCTTTGGCGAGGGATCCTCCTGGGAGAGGGCGGGAATACGGGGGAGGCGCCGCCAGCGCTGCTCGGAACTATAACGTCACCGCCGAGTGTGACGTGGTTGCGGCACGAGTGGCACTTTGCCCCGGGAGGGAGAGGCTGTGCCAGGGCTGCTCTGAGCTATAACGTCACCGCCGAGTGTGACGTGATTGCGGCACGAGTGGCATTTTACTCCGTGAGGGAGAGGCTATGCCAGGGCTGCTCTGAGCTATAACGTCACCGCTGGGTGTGACGTGGTTGCGGCACGAGTGGCACTTTGCCCCGGGAGGGCGAGGCTGTGACGGTGGCAGTGCCAGCGGCTCCCGGCGCCGGCAGTTGCGCCGTTCGGTGCCCGTGTCCCAGCGGGACGCAAGGCAAGGACACAGCGTGCGGCGAGAGGCGTTTGCCCAGCAGGCTGGAAGGGAGGGAGAAGCTGAGCAGGAGCCTGGGGAGCGCCCAGCACTCAGAGGAGACGCCCCCAGGAGACGCTCCGGCCGGGTTCTGGGGGACCCTCGTGCCTCTCGCACACCTCCAAGGACCGTCCCCATGTCACGGTGCGTGTCACGTCGCAGCGCTTCCCTGTGACGGGCTCCAGCCGCGATGGCATGTGGAACAGCATGTCCTGCCCATCCCTGTCCCCGTCCCCATCCCCATCCCTGTCCCCGTCCCCGTCCCTGTCCCTTCAGGGCATCGCCTGCAGTCCCGGAGAACACACCGAATCTTCCTCACATCTCCCCTCCTCTCCAACACCTTCCCAAGTGACAAGGATGTGCTGAAACGCATCACGCCGTGGGGCAGGTGAGGAGCCCAGACGGTGCCCAGGACCCTTCAGCTCCTCCTGAGCCCGGAGCTCTGCGATTTGGCCTCGGTATCCACTTTTCCCACCCTGTGGCAGCCCCAAAGTAGTTTCTCTTCCCTGTCAGCCATGAACAATTTCCCAGCTCCCCCTAAGCTGCTCCCGTGCCTCAGTTTCCCCATGCCGGGGGTTTTCAAAGATGTTGATAGTTTTTCCATATGTTTGGATGGATGGTGCCCCCACCAAGACCCAGCACGTCCCACCTCAGGTGTTCCAGCACGGATTCAGCATGTCTTTATGTTGCCAGTGGGAGGGGAAAATGGCAATTAAAATAAATCAAAGGCTGGCAGCTCCATTTGTCATCTGGAGGGGACCAGCTCCAGCCTGGATGGGGTGGGAACTCGGGCAGAAGACAATCAATAAAGCCCTCAGGTCTGTAAGGAGACACCCACCAACCTTCAGCCGGGGCTCCAAAGTCAACACCTCGCCTGACTTTGCCTCAGAGCAACTGCTGGACCCGGGGAGGGAATGTGTGAGCTAAATTCCCTCAAGATCTTGGGTTTCCAAGCCCTGGGCAAGGCTGTGCTGCTCAAGGAGAGCCTTCTCCAGGTGTAAGGGGATCCTCAGGAGCTGTGAATAATTCATGGTGCTGGCTGGTGGTGCCAGAGCTGGGCAATGAGGGCAGCTCTCCACGGGGGGTTTTAGCCCAGGATGCTCCAAGGAACAAGGAAATCTCATTTCTAAAGGACTGGCGGCTGGGAGACAGTTTGGGATTTCAACCCCGACAGATCAGCGGGTGCACGGGGCACAGTGTCACTCCTGGTGCTTCACACCCACCAGGCTTCATCCCTGTGGTGGCTTCAAGCTCTTCCTCCCATGGGGACCATGCCTGCCACTCATGTCTCCTCGGGGACATTGTGTTACGGATTTAATTCCATGCCTTTCCATCCCTCTCCCTGGTCCAGCAGTTCAGTTCCAGAAGGAGTGGAGGTCCAACACCTCCTCGTCCACTCCCAGCCTTCCTGGGGACAAGGACCCAAGGCAGCCTGTCCTTATCCAGGCAGAGGCACCAGGACAGGCTGCTCCCAAAGGAGGAAAACTACAAAGGACAGGGTGGTGGCACCACAAACCTGCCTCGGGCAAATTGCTGGGAGCCCACAAGGTCTCCACAGGTTGTTTTCCAGCCCTAGCCCATCAGCAGGACACCTGGATTTGGCTGCTGGTACATCTTGGTGGAAAAGGACCTTGTTCCAGAGACCCAAAAGGCTCAATATACAAGGGGGCAGTTCATGGGCAGGGGAAGGTGGCTGAGAACAACCTGCAGCCTCCTCCTGCCCTGGCATCTCCCTCATCTTCCTACTTCGTCCATCCCTCCTCCTTCCCCTCTGAGCTGGGATAGATCCCGTAGGTCTTTATCAAAACTCTCTCTGTACATTTGGTGCCTGGAGCTCTCTCAGCCATGGCCTATGAATTCTCGCTAAATAGATATTTAAGGCAGTCTCGGGGATATTTTTAAATGACCCCTGAAGCTATTTCTGCTTAATTTCCCTCACTTTTCCTCCGTGTCTCTCCCCGATCTTCTCCTCCAGAGAGGACAAGAGCTCATTTTCATCTCTCCTGTCTGGGAGATGGGGTGCCTGGCCCAAAAAAAAACTAGCCCAAAAAAAGAGCCTAGAGGGCTGAGCAGTGATAGAAACAGGACCGGCCCATGGCAGAGCACAGCAGGGTCCAGGTTCAGGGTGCTGCCAATCCCCAGCCAAGAGCATCCAGGGGGGAACATTCCCCTCCGCAGCCCTGCCCACGGCTTTCAGACCCTCTGTAATGTTGCATTAGTCTAAATATGTGGTCAGAAGGAGATCTATCACGGCCCTGATGCTTTGGGCCAGCCCTGCTCAAAGGCAGAGCAAAAAGGCAGCTCCAGCCACAGCCCCAAACCCAATTTCTTTCCCACCTTGGACCAAGGGGTTTCTCTGCTTTACATCCCAACTCCGTCGTGTGACCCCTGTGGAAAATCATCCAGTCCTGGAACTCATCAGGCCCTGCAGATGGAACAGGTTGTTTTCCAAGGCAGCCCCCAGGGGAAGGGCAGAGTGTGTATGGACACACACAGGGGTTTAGTGCACGGAAACCCTGTCAAGATTGAAATCCAAACCAGTGGAAAACCCCAGTCTTCGCTGCTGCTGAGAAACCAGTTCACTGGTTTAACCCTTTCATCTCCGCCCTGGTCTCCTTCCCTTTGGGAAGCTAAGGCTGCACAGAAAGGGTGGCATTTTGGGGGGCACTGGCATGGCCTCAGGGGCTGCAGGGAGGGTGAAGTGGCAGATGGGTGTGTTGCTAAGGCTGAGAAAATTGGGGGTGCTCAACCTGAAAAAAGAGAAGGTTGTGTAGAGACCTCCGAGCACCTTCCCAGGTCTGATCTGAAGGGGCTACAAGGAAGCTGGAGAGGGACTTTCATCAGGAACTGGAGTGACAGGGCAAGGGGGCATGGGTGCAAAGTGAAAGAGAGAAAATGGAGGTTAGATATTGGGAAAGAATCCTTCCCTGTAAGGGTGGGCAGGCCCTGGCACAGGTTGCCCAGAGGAGCTGTGACTGCCCCATCCCTGAAGGTGTCCGAGGATGGGGCTTAGAGCAACCTGGTTTGCTGGAAGGTGTCCCTGACCATGGCAGGGGGTGGAACTGGATGATCTTTAAGGTCCCTTTCCAGCCAAAAGTTTCCATGATTCTATGACACTGCCACAGGAGACCACCCAGTGGGACAGGGGCAGAGGGGACAGGAACCCAGTCACACTGGTGTCCCATGCTGGAGGGACTCAGCTGAGACCCCACAGCAAGGTCTGAATGTGACTCTGAGCCACCCAGCAAGAAGAGGGGTCTCCCCACCTTGCCCATAGGTGCTCACCCAGCCCAGGCTGAACATCCCTGGGAGACCAGGAGGGTCCTTCCAAGGGGACTAGGCAGAAGTCAAGCAAAATCCCACCCTGAGGGTGTCATTCCCCGTGGCAGCTCCAGCCCCTCCATCCCTTCCTTCCTCGGAGCCGCAGCATCGCAGGGAGAGCTCTGATGGCTCCAGCAGGAGCTGCTGCCTGGAAAAGGACTCCCAAGGACACCAGCCAGGGAAGATCACACCATACTCAGCTTGACGAGATGGATTAGAGCTCCCAACCCTCCTCCAGGGCCAGTGGAGCAGGGCTGTGATCTTCCCAGGTGACCAGCTCCAGTTTCCCTGGGATACAGGAGGGGAGGTGAGAGCCACCTCCATGGCAGTCACGTTTTTCCCAGATCCAGGGCCCAGGGGGCAGCCCTGCAGTGTCCCCCCTCCCCTCTGACCACTGTTCCTTCAGGGAGAGAGGCAGCAGCTGAGATAATTCACCATTTAATATGAGCAGATGGCTTAATTTAAACCAAATCAGAGAGGAGAGGAGCCAGTCTGAACATCTCCAGGAGTTCTCCTGCCTCTCCCCCTCCCTGCACTGCCCTTCTCCAGCAGCAGGTAAAGTCCTGCAGGACCTGCTGCAGGGCTGCATCTGACCCCAAAGCTCCTCAGGTCCTTTGTCCTTCCCAAGGAGGGCAAAGGAAAAAAAATATATCCAGGTACAGCAAAAATTCCAGCCTCCCCCAAACCTCTTGGCATATTGTTTTGGTCAGAAGGTCTTGAGATCTTCACTTGGTGGGGTTGACTGATGCAGGTTGGAGGTGCTGTGCCCCAGGGACCTCAGGGACAGATGTGACAGTGATGGAGAGGGGCCAAGGTGGGCAGCAACCTCCGAGGTGGGCACAGGGAAGGATAAAGACCAAAGGGACTGTGGTTCCTCCTCCTGTCCTGCTCCCTGGGGACATCCCAGCCATCACAGTGCCCATTAATCCCTTCCTAAACTCCCTTCCAAGCTCTGCTCCCAGAGTCTGTGCCCAAGACTTCCTCACATTTCCAGCTCTTCACGGGATCACAGGGGACTTGGAAGGTTGGTTGGGGTTGGAGATCTTCCAGTCCAACCCCCCTGCCCAGGCAGGATCACCTGGAGAAGGTGACACAGGGATGTGCCCAGGTGGGTTTGGAATGTCTCCAGAGAGAAGACTCCACACCCTCTTTGGGCAGCTGTTCCAGTGCCCATCTCCAGCTCTTCCCTCATCTCAGGGCTCCTCCTGAATCCTGCTTTCCACCCAAAACCAAATCCCACTCAGGTTATGACCACACGGATGTTGTTTTATGCCCTTCAAGCCTCTCACACAGTGAGTTCCTGCCCAGACTGGAGTTTCCAGTGCTAAAAAAGTGCTAAAATCCAGTGTTCTCTTGGTCAGCAGGGGTGGAGGGGGCAGATCTGAGATCAGACTCTGAGCAGAGCCCGGTGGGAACGCGGAGGATGCTCAGTCAGTCAAAGCTGTGATCAAGTGTTCAGCACTGCAAATTCCAACGTGGGAATTAACCCGGCATGGCTCCCGGTGCCCACAAGGAAAGACAACCTCCCGTTGGCAACCACCACCATCCACCTGCATGAGGAAAACAACCCTGAGGTGGGATGGGGGGGAAAAACCTCCAGCCCCCCCTTAATTGCCCGAATAAACACGCCAAGCTCTTCACTGCCAAGAGAGGTTGATTTTCCTCTAATTACTCACGTAACAAATCCATGCTGGTTATGCAGAGCTTTCATAACAGGTTGTGTGACCAGAGGTGATTCCTTTGAAAAGCTCCCCCCTCCTGGAGCTGCTCCCTCCCTCCACAGCAATAAATGTAATAACGAGGCTCAGCCCCATGCAGCACTTTGGGGCCTGTCTGATGCAGGAAGTCAAAGTTGCTGAACACAATGGCCTCTCCTCCAGCCACAAAAATAACCATAATCCACACAAAAAAGACCAAGCAGCCTTTTGGCAGCAGCAGAACAGCCTGAATTTGGGATATCAAAGCTCAGTCTGGAAGTTAAATGAGATGCCTGAGGCTAAAAAATGCATCGTGGCAGGACCGGTGGCTGGTCTGCTCCTCTCCCACCCATGTCCAAAGGCTCCATCGCCTCCTGCCAGATGTGGATGGATGAGTCCCATCCCCTCCCAGCAATTTTCTCCTCCATCAGACTAATTAGCCCCCCCAGCCCTGCAGATTTCCCTCATTGCCAGCCTGACCCACTGAGGTTGGGGGGTTTGGGGAGCTGTGGCTGGATGAAGCAGCTGCTCTGCAGCAGCTCAGGGTGGGGACCAGCAGGACTGAGCCAGCCACAGTGGGGACCAACAGGACTGAGCCAGCCATGGTGGGGACCAGCAGGACTGAGCCAGTCATGGTGGGGACCAGCAGGACTGAGCCAGCCAGGGTGGGGACCAGCAGGACTGAGCCAGCCATGGTGGGGACCAGCTGGACTGAGCCAGCCATGGTGGGGACCAGCTGGACTGAGCCAGCCATGGTGGGGACCAGCAGGACTGAGCCAGCCACGGTGGGCACTGACAGGACTGAGCCAGCTCAGGGTGGGGACTGGCCGGACTAAGCCAGCTCAGGGTGGGGACCAGCAGGACTCAGCCAGCCACGGTGGGGACCGGCCACACTGAGCCAGCCAGGGTGTCCTGAGCCGAATCCCAACAAGGCTGGGCAGCCCCATCCATCCGCATCCTCCATCCCAGGGCAGAAATTGGGAAGATGCTTCTTCCTGCTCTTTGGGGAGAGGCTGATCCTGGGCAAGTGCTGCCAGGAATTGGCATGTTTCCTTGCTGGAAAATGGGATGGAAATGCCTTCCTGGAACATTTTCCCTGCAGATTTCCAGCCTGCAGGACAAAAGCATCCCCTCTGGAGCTGTCCTCCGCCTCGGCCAGCTGAGGAGACGTGCCAGGAGGAAAGGCTGGGGTTTGCTGGGGCTGGAGCTCACATGGGAAGGGGTTCACTGGGAGATTCCTTGGTTTTCCGTCCTCCTGGGTGAGGTTTTGAGGATGAGCCAGACCGTGAGGCAGGAGCCCTTCCCCCCTGCCCTGTGTGGGAGCTGGGGATCCCCCCTTGCACCCCTTTTAGGATCACCCTGCAGCAATGAGAGCCCCAAGTGCTCTGGAGTCAACGGGATCCCGATTCCCACCTTCCCTTCAGCTCCCCCCTCTCCCCTCACCCTCGGGGCAGTGCCGGTTCTGCAGCCCAGACAATGGGATTAGGATCGATTTTCCAGGAGCAGCATCCTGGTCACAGGCTCCTCACCCTCCCGCAGCAGTCGGAGAGCCCACCACCCCCTCCCAGCCCCCCTGGCCACATCTCCTCCCCCAGAGCCACTTCAGAGCTCTTGGCTCCATTTTGCCCCAAAAAACCTGTCTGTCAGAGAGGAGAAAAGTGGGTCCTGACCCAAATAAACCCCATATGTTTGAGTGTTGAACAGCCAGTGTGCATCACCCCCTCTCTGGCTCAGTTTTTTGGGTGCAGCTGTTGTGGGACCACAGCCAGACCTGGCCCAGCTGCTCTCTCACCCAAGAGAGGAAGAAAAGCATCCCTCGGACCAAAACGGGCTGGTTTATCCCCAAAGGCCTCGGCGACATCTGTGCAGTTTCAGAGGGAGAGGGGTGAACGTGCAAATAGGACCGTTCCAAGCACTTTGGGATGGGGAGATGCCACCAGCCTGGGAAGCTCCTGAATTTCACAGAATCCCAGAGTTGGAGGAGACCCACAAGGATCACTGAGTCCAACTCCTGGCCCTGCACGGGACACCCCAAAAATCCCACTCTGTGCCTGAGAGCGTTGCCCAAACACTCCTTGTGCTCTCAATTTAAATTGCTTTTTGTAGAAACCCCATTGTGGTACCTGAGGCTGGTGTGGAAGGGAAGAAGCAGAGCCAAGGCCATGTTGGAGGATCATCCAATCCTGGAGTGGTTTGGGTGAGAAGGAACCTCACAACTATCTTGTTCCACCTCCTGCCATGGGCAGGGACACCTCCGACTAGACCAGGTTGCTCCAAGCCAGGCATTTCAAAGAGGTGCTGAGGAACAAAGGCCCTGGAACATTTTTGACAATGGATGTTCTCCATGGGCTCTGCACTGAATGTGAAGCCTTTAAAGTCAGGCTCCTTTTGATTAGGAAATGGACATGGAGAGAGAAATGCTTCTCCTCGTCCTTCTCCTTCACCAACCCTCCTCCATACCCATCCTGGTCCCAAAAGGGCTGAATTGAGAAGCAAAGCCACCCGGAGTTGCAATAAGGGCCAGCGGGTGCTGCCTGAGAAAGGAGCAGCTCAACCACCAGGAACTTCCATCCTACAGTGTCTCCTGAGGGTTTTAGCAGAGGATGGGGGACACCAAAGGGGCTCCTCACCCTCTACCCCAAACTTATCCCCATCGCTGTCTGGGATACAGGAACCAAGACATTTCCCCCATCCCAACCAAAATGTAAAGCAGAGAGGAGACCCTGCCCCTCTCCCAGTTTCTCTCTAACGCTTTCTAGGTGCTGTCCCAGAGGGGTTGTTTTGGTTCAGGCCTCTCAAAAGACCATTTCTCCCCACAAATCCCAGCCCTGCCAAGCTTCTCAGCTCACTCTGCCTTTCAACACCCCACTCAATTCTCAGGACAATTTGAAACCAGCCACAGGAATGTGTGTCCTTCTCCAAGAGGGACAACCACTCGGGAAGCACCAAGAGGCCCCAGCTCCAGCTGACTCCCAGTTATTCTGCCCAGAAGCTTTTCTGGGGTATTTTTTTGGAGCTGTTGGCATCCCATTAGAAGTGTCCTGGCTGGCAGAATGCAGGGCTGGAAGGAATCCCAGCTTTCCCATTATGGTAAGTTTTCCAAACCCCACTAGTTGTGTCCCTGAACAGTTTCCTTCCATGAACAGTGAGATGGTGTCAGGCTGGTGGGGTTTTTGTTTTGGTTTTGTTTCTGTTTTTTTTAATGAGCAGCAGAAAATAACAAAAGAGCTGCAAGTGGCAGCTGAAAATGAAACCAGAGGCCGGAATGGGGGGGTCTGTTTGTAGGGAAAGTGGGAACATGTTCCAAGGTGACATGCCAGTGCTGACCCTGCAAGGAGCTGCTGCAGCCTGGCAAAGCTGCTTGGACATGATGGACCGTCCCTTTGCTGGCAGTCTGGAAGGAGATGGGATCTCTTCCAGCTGGGAGTAACCCTCCATCCCTGGAAGTGTCCAAGGCCAAGTTGGACAGGGCTTGGAGCCACCTGGTCTAGTGGAAGGTGTCCCTGCCCATGGCAGGGGGTGGGATGGGATGAGCTTTGAGGTCCCTTCCAACCCAAACCAGTCTGAAATTCCATGATCTATACTGCAAGCTGCTCTTTGAGATTCTCCCCCCTTTCCCTGGCCAAACCTCCAGCAACCTCCATACTCCAAACTGCTTCCCCACCAGGACTTAAACACAACAGTGTAACAGGAGATATAAATAGATCTCCCCTCTCTCCTGCCCAACCATCCTCACTTCCCATCAGTGCTGGGAATCACGGGATCATTTAGGTTGGAAAAAACTTCCAGATCATCAAGTCCAACCTTTGAATGAAGCTGCACAAATCCTTCTTTTCCCAAAGGAAAATCACACGCTCTCACAGAGGATTTAGTCAGAGAACTGAAAGAAATTCAGGAGTGCTGCAGTTTGGCTTGGGGTTTTATTTTCTTGTTTGTTTGGGGTTTTTTTTCCTGCAGGATATTCCACAAATACCCTCTTCTGGGAGCAGGAAGCAAAGCTGAGGACTTGCCCACCCTGGAAAAAATCCAAAGGTTGAGGATGGAGCAGCCTGGGCAATGATAAGAGGGAATTCACTGGCACGTGTTTCATGCAGCCTCAGACACACAAAGCAAGGCCCTGGTTTCTAATTCCTGAGGATCTGGCAGGGTTTAGAGATGTCCTTGGCACATGGTCCCCCAATCCAGGGACAGGGGGACTCCCTGGGACACCATATCCAGGTGGCCAGGCCATGTCCTGCATCCCAGCTGGATGTCAGCCCCCAAACCGAACTCACAGCCAGTGCTGCTCCTCTCCCAACCCATCCCAAATCTTGACCAAAGCCAAGATCCAAGACCTGAAACCCAACCCAAAATCCCCCTGGTAGCACCCCCTGGACTCCACGGGGAACAACAGTTCTCAAGATCACAAAAAACAAGGAGCTGGGATGAAAGGTTGCTTTTTTCCTCTCTTTTATTACCCAGAACAAGGAAAACAGCCTGTTTTCTGAGCATGGCCTGAATAGGAACAAATCTGCCTAAATTCGCTGTGAATGGAGATAAAAGCCCATCCCGTCAGCTGCTTCCAGTCCTGGAAAAGAATCCATTGGATAGGAGCTGTTTCAGGCATGCTGAGCACAGGCTGAGGCTGGAGGAACAGCCATTGATGCCACTGAAAGTAGTTCTCAATTAAAAAAAGCCAATGACGAGTTTTTAGATCAAAAGAAGCCGTTTCACAGAAAGTCACCTTTGCTTGGGCAAAAATATGAGTCAATCAGGCCAAGAGGGGCTGCAGTGAAATCACCCAGTTTGGTCCAAGTTCTCAGGTTGGATTTTGGAAGACAGGGGCTGTTAAACTCCTATTTATCTTTCAATGAGAACACCTTGGAGAAACCCAAAAAGCTTCTCTGCAGATTTCAGGGGTTTTTTTCCCCAGGTGAAGGATGGCAGAGCACAGACTCTGCTTTGAAAATGGAGTGATTTGTTCAACCGTGGCTGCTCTTGACTGGTTTGAAAAGTCAAAGTAATGAACTGTGTTAAGGAGAACGTGGCCTTGAAGTGCCTGATTGCACCATGGGTTTGGTGGCTCCTGTCTGCTGCAGCCTTCCCTCTCTCCAGGAGTCCCACCTGCCCCCAGATCCTGCTCGAGGACACAGATCTCACCAGGAGGAGCTCTGGATCTGGGGAGTATTCTGCTCCCAGAAGCAGCTCATTCCTCCAGAACTGATCCAGCCCAACTCTGCCCAGAAGTTGCACCTTCTCACCCCTAGACCTGTCCCCGTGGATCCAGAATTCCCAAGCAAGGACACAGTGTTGGGGCTGACCAAGAACTGGCCTCTCCTCTGCCCTTGATCCCATTCTGCTTTTCAGCCTTTCTTGGGGACAGATACAAGTGGTTCCAGGTCGGGTTTTCCCTGGAAAAATCCCATCATAGTAAAGGGAAAGAGACTGGGAGGAAATGCCATGACTTCAGCTTGGATCTCAGTGGGTTCAAGGACGTGGCATGTTTGGGAAGATCATGGCCCAGGTGGGACACCACTGCTGGAGCCGTGTGAGCAAAGACCAGCTCCTGAGGTTCAGCACACAATCCTCATGCCCACCAAAACAGCACCTCCAAAGGTGCCACCCGGTGAGGCCACAGGCCAGTTCTCTGGAAAAACAACCATGTCATGGCCACAGGCCCAGCCCTGGGTCCCTCTTGCCAAATCCTCTCCAGTGACACCCTGGGAGACCCACTTTGTCCCCCAACACTGTCACTGCACCGGCTGAGGTGGGTCCTGACCACAGTGCTGGGCACAGGCAGGAGAAATTGGAGAAATGTCCAGCACGGGCAAGAGGATCTGCTGATTTCACCCATTTAATTCCTGGAGCTGGGAGGGACAATTCACCATTCCAGGAGGGCAAACCCAAAACCATCCCCTTGGCATCTCATCCCTCCTTTTCTCCCCAGGAAGGCACCAAGGTCTCCCACCTTCCTTCACCCCCAACTTACCAAACTCACCACCCAGAAAGCACCTCCCGCCCCCCAAAAACCCACCAAAGGGCCAAGCAACACAACCACACCCGACCACAACCTCACAGTCCAATTTTTGCTTCCACCAGGAGGGAAGAGACCAGGATTTATCTCCCCCACCCTCCTCCTGCAGCCATCCCTCCCTCATCCCTCCCTCCCTCTACCTGGTGCTTTTTTCCT